>JBBEEM010000022.1:0-275076 GCA_037305995.1 Sclerodermus sp. 'alternatusi'
GTGTGTTATACAGCTATACATCTTTTGGAAAACTTGACCATGTAACACGTGCTCATGTATGAATCATGATATGTTACCCGCAAAGTTGGGAAAAAAGATAAAAACATTATTTCCTTTCTATTAATCTTTATTATTCACTTTTCATTATAAATTCAATTCCTCGATATTGTCCACCCTCTTCTACCTTCACATATATACATCCTTCATTTATCTTATCAACTAAATTATTATAATATTCCTTATTGTCTAGAATTTTACTAAATCTAGGCGGTAGGAAGAATGAGAACTTATCACTATCTATAATTATTTTCTTGCCAAACTTGGTATTGGCCTCCCGCAGTTTTATTACTTTAAAATTGACATTGATTTCAATATCGCTTAATTTTATAAGTGGTAAAAATGTATTTATTTTTCCACAATTATTGATCAGTGAGAGATCCATCTGAAAATATTTTAAATAATAATATTTTGACTTATAAATTGTTAAATAAATTTATTATAATAGCAAATCTTACCTTTCTAATATTTCACAGTTCTTGGCTAGTGTTTGATGAAATAATAAAGTCACTTCACTTTTTTTCGTGACAGTTTAATATGCCTCCAACTATTCCTTGCAGATATGCAACGGGTGAGATAATGCAGTCAATTGAATATTCCCCCGAATATCATCACTTAATATTAACTGCGTTTAAAATAGTAGAGGGGGTAAAATTTGGCGTATTATGGGAGAGAGGCTTCACTCATTGGTGACAAAAATGTTACTAAACTTTTGCCCAAATACATTGATAGAAAATTGCGCTCAGTAAGCAGCATCATATATAGAATAAATGAGATTGAATAAAACAGAGAGAGAGAGATGGAGAGAAACTCATATTCTTTACACATTTGCGAAAATGTGTGTATGTGTGAAGAACACTAAATTTGTTGTTGTAAAATGCTTAAATCTTATTGGGCGGGCTAGGTGACCTTAAATTTTATTGGGCGGGCTAGGTGAGACGGACACATGTCTGCTGTCTCCATGATGCATTTTTGGGCGGAGGTTTGGCCACACGTGCCACGATGATCGGGTCATCGTACAGCCTCCTTCGCACAATTAGAGAAAGAGCTAATATCGCTTGGGTGGGGGTTTTGGCACGTGCCGTTAGCGACAACCGCGCGTTATCATTGATACACGTCAGACAGAGATGCAATGAAATATTAAATGTATTAGAAAGAGACTCACCTTCTTCCAGGTTACTGCCCCAACTGCATCTGATACTTGTCCCCCTCCGTCCCACCGCCATGTTTTCAAGGTTCATCTTCTTCTTGCAGGAATTTGATGATCTACACTACCCCCCACTCCATTGGACTGCACATGTGTGGGTAATTTCATACCCCTCCGTACACCCCTCACCACCATGTTCACTTGTATGGGTGTGTCCGTGTAAGATTTTGCTCTCACAACTACATGAATTTACATGGCTCGCATTCTTGCACTATTAGCAATTTTGGAGATTTTGAAGGTCAATAAATGCGTCAATCGCATAGGTGGGGGGTAAATCGGAATGTGCTGACATTGCAAAAAAAGTGCTGACTAATTGGACTTTGTACCCTCCCCGCTCACCCGCACTTCACCCCCTCACCGACAAGTGTGCATGTGTGGTGTGTCCGTGTGTGTCGGTGTGACACTAACACGCATTGGTCCAGAATCCCCATAGCTATACTACTTCTATACGCCAAAATGGTTCATTTGCATTCACTAATAGAGCAGAAAAACCAGTTTCGATGAAATCGATCGATTTCAAAAAATCACCTTTTTCATCGAAAAAGTAAGATTAGGAACCCTCTAACTCGAGAACGGAACATCCGATCTTGATATTCTATACGCCAAAATGCTTCATTTGCATTCCCTAATAGAGCAGATAAACCAGTTTCGATCAAATCGATCGATTTCAAAAAATCACCTTTTTCATCGAAAAGTTCTATTCGGAGGCATTTAACTCGAGAACGGAAGAACCGATCTTGATGTTCTATACGCCAAAATGGTTCAGTTGCATTCCCTAATAGAGCTGAAAGACCAGTTTCCATCAAATCGATCGATTTCAGAAAATCACCTTTCTCATCGAAAAGTTCTATTCGGAACCCTCTAACTCGAGAACGGAACATCCGATCTTGATGATCGATACGCCAAAATGCTTCATTTGCATTCCCTAATAGAGTTGAGAAACCAGTTTCGATCAAATCGATCGAATTCAGAAAATCACCTTTTTCATCGAAAAGTTCTATTCGGAGGCATTTAACTTGAGAACGGAACATGCAATCTGTATGTTCTATAAGCCAAAATGCTTCATTTGCATTTCCTAATAGAGCTGAGAGACCCGTTTCGATCAAATCGATCGATTTCAGAAAATCACCTTTTTCATCGCAAAGTTCTATTCGGAGGCCTTTAACTCGAGAACGGAACATCCGATCTTAGTGATCATACGCCAAAATGCTTCATTAGCATTCCCTAATAGAGCAGTAAAACCAGTTTCGATCAAATCGATCGAATTCAAAAAATCACCTTTTTCATCGAAAAGTTCTATTCGAAGGCCTTTAACTCGAGAACAGAACATCCGATCTTGATGTTCTATACGCCAAAATGCTTCATTTGCATTCCCTAATAGAGCTGAGAGACCAGTTTCGATCAAATCGATCGATTTCAGAAAATCACCTTTTTCATCGCAAAGTTCTATTCGGAGGCCTTTAACTCGAGAACGGAACATGCGATCTTTATGTTCTAAAAGCCAAAATGCTTCATTTGCATTCCCTAATAGAGCTGAGAGACCAGTTTCGATCAAGTCGATAGATTTCAAAAAACCACCTTTTTCATCGAAAAGTTCTATTCGGAGGCCTTTAACTCGCGAACGGAATATCCGATATTTATGTTCTATACGCCAAAATGCTTCATTTGCATTACCTAATAGAGCTGAGAGACCAGTTTCGATCAAATCGATCGATTTCAAAAAATCACATTTTCATCGAAAAAGTAAGATTCATAGCACTCTAACTCGAGAACGGAACCTCTGATTATGATGTTTGTTTCGTGGGGAAAAATGAGTTCGATGGTTTGGTTTATATTCTATAATTCTTGTTAACGCTTTATTTAATATTTTCATATAATAGATATATGGATATCGATCCGTTGCGTGTCGCTTAGGCAGCCACTGCCTGTTTTATACCACGCGCCAATGCACGATCGCGTCGGTGGCTGCTGAGAATATTGGTATCGCTTAATCGTATAGCCGTTCAACGCAAAGTGAAGTCCCAAAAATCTCGTGTCGACGCAGAGACACTTGCAACGAAAACGAAGGTCTCTGATTGGATCCCCGCTCATGCGCAATCGCCGCGAATACGGAATCGATTCATAAGCAAACGCTTTGTTAGGAGATCTGAGGAGCCGATCTCGCCGGATCTAAGGAGCCGACGCAACATGCTCCCCCCCCCCCCCATCGATTAATGGAATCGATTTACGTTATTTCACATACGCACATGACTTAGTGATTAGGTATATAAGGAATTACAATAATGAGGTATCAGATAACGTCGGATACATAAATAGGAGGAACATAAAGTATAGCGACTGTTACATAAAATAGGTACATCGAGATCTTTACCGGCAGAACGCTAACAATTAAAATCCTTCTTCCATCGGTAAAAAACATAATAAAGTGACGGGTCTTCGCACTAGACCTTTAGTAGTTTTCAATGTCACTGCTCGTACTAGTCCATCGTTTCCTGGATGAATTTCCGCAATGCGACCCAGAATCCATTGAGATGAAGGCACGTTCCTTTCCTTAATAATTGCCACTTGGCCGACATGTATGTTGTTGTCGAGTTTGTTCCATTTTTGGCGCTTCTGCAATTCGTTTAAATACTCCCGTTGCCATCGAGACCAAAAATCTTGTCTTATTTTTATAATGTGTTGCCACACATTCAGACGATTTGAGCGAGTTTCGGATAGGTCTTCTTCGGGTAGTGTATTTATGGGTTTACCCATAAAATAGTGCGCTGGTGTCAATGCTGGCAAATCGTTGGGATCAGACGATAGACCAATAATTGGTCTCGAGTTCAGAACTCCCTCGATCTCAATTACAAACGTATTGAACTCTTCCAGCGTTAACGGAGCCCCAATGACCACGCGTTTAAGGTGATGTTTAAAGCATTATACCGCGGACTCCCATAGTCCCCCGAAATGTGGAGCTAATGGCGGAATAAAATGCCATCTGTAAGATGTTTTAAATTTGACGCTCGAACAAACATGCTTTTGTTTTCGCTGCGGCGCTGCCGTGAAATACGAGGAGAGAGAGAGAGGGAGGACGGATGAGGAGACGAGTCTTGAGTGAGGACAGTAGTGAAGAGCAACGAAAAAGGCTTAACCTGACACATCTAATCCTGTTTTTAAGCGCGAATTCATTAACTCTCAATTGATGTTCGTTCGATTGAAGTAAAACGTATAGTTCACCTAGTTGGTTTGACGCCCCTACAAAATTCGTCCCATTATCAGAGTAGATATGACCGGGTACACCTCTACGGGCACAGAATCTACGTAAAGCCGCCAAAAAACCTTCTGTCGTTAGATCACTCACGGTTTCGAGATGAATAGCCTTTATAGTCATACATATAAAGACACAGACATATGCCTTAACCTTAACCCGATTCCTGAATTTCTTTTCTTTAATTAGGAAAAGGCCGCAGAAATCTATCCCAGTGTAATAAAATGGAACGACCTTGGTAACTCTAGATTCAGGTAAATTACCCATTTTTTGTACTGTCGCTACCGGATTGATCTTGTAACATTCCTTGCAATGTCGCACTATTTTTCGAACTTGGTTTTTACCGTCCAAAATCCAAAATTTCTGTCGCACCGCTGCTAAAGTGCTCTGCATACCTGGATGAAGATTTTTTCGATGGATCTCTCTTACGCCCTAAAAAACATCCCGATGTAAAAAAATACGCCAAGTAGTTATCCCCTTCTACAAACCCCCTTATTCAAAGAATATATATTATTTATACACTTATTTAATGAATTCTCTTAATAAAGGTATAACAATAAAAAGAATATATTTATTTGAAATATATAGTCACTACAAAAAATACATTATTTTTCTTATCTTGTTAAAAAGTATTGAAATCATATATAGAATAAAGCCAAGTATGTAATCTTTATTTATTCTCAGCATATAGTTTATAAACAATATGCATAAAAAAGAGAAACTGCATTTGAAACACAGATAGTTTATAAACAAATTGCATAAAAGTTTTCTATATATAGTTTATAAACAATTTGTTTATAATTTTTTTATACAGAACTTGGCGAGCCTCCATGCTTTTTTAAATAACATTTGATTTTACTTTAAATCCTGCTAACGAATTTACTCTTCTTTTCATGTAATAAGTACGAATGCATGTCGCTCGACGAATTTTTAAATGTTTTCATATAGCAGTTATGAAATTATAACATTTTCCTATATATTATAAGGAGTGAGATATTTTTAATTGACATGATTATTGTGTGTCATTTAAAAAAGCATGGAGGCTCGCCAAGTTCTGTATAAAAAAATTATAAACAAATTGTTTATAAACTATATATAGAAAACTTTTATGTAATTTGTTTATAAACTATCTGTGTTTCAAATGCAGTTTCTCTTTTTTATGCATATTGTTTATAAACTATATGCTGAGAATAAATAAAGATTACATACTTGGCTTTATTCTATATATGATTTCAATACTTTTTAACAAGATAAGAAAAATAATGTATTTTTTGTAGCGACTATATATTTCAAATAAATATATTCTTTTTATTGTTATACCTTTATTAAGAGAATTCATTAAATAAGTGTATAAATAATATATATTTTTTGAATAAGGGTGTTTTTAGAAGGGGATAACTACTTGGCGTATTTTTTTACATCGGGATGTTTTTTAGGGTGATTTCACTCATTTTTGTAAGTTAGCGTTGAAAATTTATAATATTTTTTAATAGTATCTCCAACTATTTAAGTTCATATCACGTATTTCCTTATATCAAGCTCTATGACGTCATGTTATAACGTCATTAATAAAAAGTTTTCAAGTGATAGGAAAAGTTAAAATTTATATTTTTTTCAAATTATTTCCATCTATTTAAGTTCGGAACAAGCATTTCGCTATTTCATGCTCTATGACGTCACGCTCTGACGTCACTAGTGACAGATTTTCAAAAGGTGCCAAAAGTCAAAAATAGTAAATATTTATAATATATTTTTCAAGTTATTTGCATGTATTTTGGTTCGGAAGAATATATTCCGCCATATAAAGCTATATGACGTCGCGCACTGTAATCAACCATGCAGATTTTCAAGGGTGCCTAAAAGTAAAAATGTATAATAAATATTTTTTTCAAATTATTTCCATCTATTTACGTTCGGAACACGTATTTCGCTATTTCATGCTCCGTGACGTCATACTCTGATGTCACTAATTGCAGATTTTCAAGTATGGCGAAAAGTGGAAAATAATGAAAAATATAATATATAATTAACAAATATTATTCGTTTATTATTACAATTACTCTCAATTTATAAACGTGTTTTTGCGTTAAAATTTCTTTAAAAAATCGACTTCAAATTTTTGATGTTTCGGGAAAAGTATACTCGGTGTCTCGCGTACAGTAGCACGTGATGTCACTGTAAGGTTATACTACTTGGCGCGAGACTCTACCGAGTCTCCTGATATATACATCTATATTTTAATTATTAATATTAATATTAATATTTGTTCAGTAAATGGTCTTAAGGGTGTTGTTAAGGAAATGGCAATTAACGGGTGACGAGAAAAGGGGTGTAGTGGACGGTTATTATTATTTAATAATAATTTATATATAAATATAATTCAATTAACTAATTTTAATTATTTAAAATTTGTTATAATCATTTAGTAAGTAAATGGACGGAAGGGGGTGGCATAAAGGGGGTGGGGTGAAGGGGTGACGAGAAAGGAGTGTGGTGGATGGTTATTAATAATTTATATAAAAATTTAATTTAATTAACTAATTTTAAAATAAATAATAATCATTTAGCAAGTAAACGGATGGAGGGGGTGGCGTTAAAGGGGATGAGACGAAGGAATGACGAGAAAGGAGTTTATTGGATAATTATTAATAATTTATATAAAAATTTAATTTAATTAACTAATTTTAATGATTAAATATAAATAATAATCATTTAGTAAGTAAATGAGCGAAGGGGGTGGTGTAAAAGAGGTGGTGCGATGGGGTGTCGAGAAAGCGGTGTGAAGGGTGGTTATTAATAATTTATATATAAATTTAATTTAATTAACTAATTTTAATGTTTAGAAATGAGTAATAATGATTTAGTAAGTAAATGAGAGAAGGGGATGGCGTAAAAGGGGTGGGGCGAAGGGTCGACGAGAATGGGGTTTATAAGAGTGGTCATTAATAATTTATATAAAAATTTTATTAAATTTACTAATTTTAATGATTAGAAATGTGTTATAATCTTTCCGTATATAACAGTATATGTGAACTGTGACGTCACCGCCACGTTTTCGTGCGGAGCGAAGAATATGGAGATGACGACGACGACGACGGAACTGAACATGCATTTTTTAAAAATTGAAAAATTAAGAAATTTATGCAGATGCACTTTTTATGCATTTTGGTGCATTTGAACAAAAAAAAATTTTTTTTTTTTTTTTTTTTTTTTTCGTTTTTTAGCTTCAGGATATCTCAAAACATACTTTTGCGTTAAAATTTCTTTAAAAAATCGAACTAAAATTTTTGATGTTTCGGGAAAAAGATACTCAGTGTCTCGTGTACAGTAGCACATAAGGTCACTGTGAGGCTATACTACTTGGTGCGAGACTCTACCGAGTCTCCTGATTATGGCATCCGTGAGTTTATGACGGCTGGGTAAAAGAATCGGGTGTTTTTGAGAGAACGTTAATTGCGAGTTTAATAACCTACCACCTACTCGTAAAATTCCGTTTTGATCTACGAAAGGATTCAATCCGCAAATCCGATTGCTGGTTACGTGCGACTGTGTCTTAAATTCTCCGATTTCCTTAGAAAATTGAGACATCTGAGCTAATTTAAGGATTCGCAATTCCGCCTCATCAATTTCTTCAATATTCAACGGACCTCGATATTTATTATTCGGTCTGAAACGCAGGCAGTACGCTATGACTCGTGTTAACTTTGAATACGATTCATATAACTCGAAGAATGGGTATTTAGTCATTGTCGATACTAGACAAACCTGGTTTTTCAATTCCGGCAACTCACTAACGTCGGGAAACTCATCCGGTCACTCCACTTCATCCCGCGATAGCCAAATAGGACCAACAAACCAAATTTTGTTTTGTAAGAAGATATTTGGCGTTTGTCCCCTTGATAAAGCATCTGCCGGATTTTCTTTGGATCTAATATATCGCCAATTTCCATCTTTGGTAACATCGCGGATTTTTCTACCCTAGTAGCGACTCAACACGATGGTAGAATCACACCAAAATGTGATGCTGCTAAACCTTAGACCCGAATTACCTTTAATTTCTTCGTATAAACGAGCTAGCAATAAAGCACCGCACAACTCTAGACGTGGAATCGAACGTGACTTTAATGGGGCTACTCGTGATTTGGCGCATAATAATCTTGTCACCGTTTCTTGATTATCGTTTCGTGACCGGATATAAATACATGCACCGTATCCTATGCTACTCGCATCGCAAAACCCGTGTAGCTGGATGTCCTGTGGATTTTTTATTACTATTCGTCTTTCGATAGATATCTCATTGAGCATGTACAAATGTCTTATAAAATCTACCCAAACTATGTAAATGTCTCTAGGCACCTGTTCATCCCAATGTATTCCGCATTTCCAAATGTTTTGCATTATGTGTTTCGCGTGTAATACAACCGGACCCATTAACCCTAGCGGATCGTACATTTTGGCAATTTCGCTTAATATTGTGCGTTTTGTGATAGGTAAGTCTTTCTCAGAAGTCACTTGGTGAATGCAACATATTTTATCGTTTAACGCGTTCCACGACAATCCTAGTGTTTTAAATGGTTTATCTAAATCGACAGCGAAGTTCGCGTGTTTATCTTGTTCTGGAAGATCATTAATTAGTCGGGGTTCGTTTGATGCCCATTGTCTTATGTTGAATTTACCTAACTTTAATAATGCGATCGTTTCATCACGGATTTTTATAGCTTGAGATACTGTCGCGGCGCCTGTGATTAAGTCGTCTACATATAAATGTTTTTTAATCACGTTGGTTGCTATCGGATATAGTTGATTATGGTCATCAGCTAGTTGATGAATAGTACGAATGGCTAAAAATGGAAACGATGAAACGCCGAACGTTAATGTATTTAACTCATATGTCTGTATTTTATTTTTATTTCGCCATAATATCCGTTGATATATTCGTTCGTCTTGATGCAAGCCTATCTGACGGTACATTTTCTCTATATCGGCGGTCATAACTACATTATACGTACGGAATCTGATCAAATGCACGAATAACGCGTCTTGAATCGTCGGACCGGTATGCAAAGTATCATTAAGTGGTCTTCCATTGTCAGTTTTAGCAGATGCGTCGAAGACCACACGCAATCTCGTAGTGTCGCTAGTTTCTTTAAAAACCGCGTGATGTGGAATATAATATCCCTGTTCGTCATTATCTTGTACTAAAGACATGTGCCCTAAATTTATGTATTCCTCTATTACTCGCGAGTATTCTAGTCTTAATTTATCATTCTGTGCTAATTTGTTTTCTAAGGACACAAATCTTTTTAATGCCATGGGTTTCGATTTTCCTAATCTAGGGTTTGAATCTCTAAAGGGTAGTTTTACCGTGTATCGACCGTCGCCTGAACGCGTCACGGTGTCTTTGTAATAATTTTCGCAAAAGGAACCTTGATCGCGTGATTGAACATCCTTTTTGAGCTCTTCTAAATCCCAAAAACGATTCAAAATTTTCTCTAAACTTGCTAGACAAACGATGGCTCTGTCACCTATCCTTTCTTCGGGAGGATCTCCCGCAATCGCCCAACCTACTCGAGTATTTTGTAAGTATAAGTCTCCGTGTGAATGTAATAGCTTAAATTTCCCGGGCAACATCATGGATATTGTAGCGCCCGCTCCTATCAAGAGATCGACAGACCTCGGAACGTGGAATTTAGGATCCGCCAACCTTAATTTTTTAGGGATATCAATTAAATGTCGAGGAAACTCCTCAGCGGGAGTGACTTCAATGATAGTCGACACGATGAGGCATACTAATTCTTTACGGAAATCTGTAACAGGATTCCCTGTTCCCTTTATTCTCGTCAGAAGAAATGCAAATTTTGGAATATGTTATCGATCACGCATAGACTGCGTGGCGACATCTATCGGGATTCGTGGGAATCACGATAGATATAGATCACGAGAGGAACTGCATTTCGAGGAGAAATGCAGGAAAGAGGTTTCGACCCAAGATTCCTGGATCGTGCGGCGAAGTGGGAACCGGGATACAGGAGCCTACTGTCAGGGCTGTGTATCCCCGGGGAAAACGGAGCCTAAGGGAGTTCCGGTGGGACTGGTGGAAGACCGGATGTAAGTTCCGGCGCTCCCAGGAAGTCGTGGAGTACCCTCCGGGATACTCCGAGACGGGAGAGACAGCCCACAGGGATGACCCTCAGGAAAGGAATCATGGGGAAAGACTTAATAGTCAGAGAGTCGTGCGTGAGCCGTCGGACCGATCACATCGTGAGGCGTGGGCCTGCGGTGGTCGACGGGGACGAGGCCGCCGACGTCCTGGAGGGGAGTAGGAAGAGTCCAGCAGGGATATTCCGAACCCCCAATGGAACGGTAGGAGTCCAGGAGAGTACGTGGGTACCCTGGATCCTAGCCGAGGTAGCGAGGGGAGGCACTCTGGTCGTGAGGGGAAGAGCCGAGCCCGTGGAGCAGTGGCGCGCAGCCCGGAGGAGCCGTAGGGCCATCGCGGGGCGTCCTGTTCCATAGGCGGAGACACCCTGAGCGGGATCTGGAGTCCCCCTGGATAACGATCGTTCTCGCTCCTTACCCAACATCCTGTGGGAGTGTTGGAGGAAAGGGGAGAACCTCCGTTCCAGGCCTGGATGGCGGAACGGAGTCCCGAACTCCTAGGACCGGCGAAGCCAGCCCTGAGGTGAGACTGAGCGGCCGGGATATGCCGCCCTGTCCCTCTGGCGAGCCCGAGAGGAGGAAGAGATGGATGTCCGGAATTCAGGGGAACGAGACAGCGTTCCCTGAAGGAAGGATTGTTTCAGGCTCAGGTGGGTTGTTGGTTGCCCTAAAGAACCAACTGGCGCCCCGAAGGATGACTCTCGAGAGGGATAGGCCGAAGGTGACAAAACCCCTCCCTGCACTTTGACAGGAGTGCGGGGAAACTTGTTACAAATCCTCAATATTAGATTGTACCGTTATTCTAATCCAACCTTCTGTTTCAGTATCCGAACCGTTGATAGACGTTACGTGAGTTATATCCTTATAAATGGGTAATTTCAATTTTAACGCCATTCGATTAGTAATAAAATTCTTCGTCGCACACGTATCTAACAGGGCTCTAGCGGGTACTGGTGATCCTTTATTGTTATGAATGCCTAATATCGCGCTCATTATAAGCTGAGCATTAAGTACGTTACTTCTGTTTTCTGAAATGTGATTTTCTTTAGCAGCATCGTTTCCTAGTCAAGAAGTCGGCGTTTCTTGATTATGCGACCAGTCCGCATTTCGTTCCCATGCGTCCGGCCTAGCTTGACTATCCCTGTGTAACAGTATATTGTGTCTTTTTCGGCATATGGAACAATTAGTAAACCTGCAAGGTTTCCCCTGATGTGATCGTAAGCAATTATAGCATAACCCGGCCTTTTTTATTAAATTTATTCGATCCGGTACAGAAAGTCGCCGAAAACTCTCACACCGGAAGAGCGCATGATCTCCTTTGTTACATGCGACACATTGTTTTGCGTTATTGATAACTACCGTTTGATGTGTCGAGAATTCGCGTTTGCGACGGAAAGGGATCTCACCTTTATACTTATCCGTCTCTGCCGATTTTGGTTTATCTCGCCTCGAGATACATACGGCCGTTTTGTATAGAAATTCATATAATTCGTCTAATTCTGGAAACTTATCCCTTTGTAGAGTATTTCCCCATCGCTCTAAAGTGTTTTTCGATAATTTAGTCTCTATTATGTGCACCAGCATTTCCGAACATATGATGACATCTAACGACTTCAGCAATGCCACGTATTGCTGTACGTCGTCCGCTATTTTCATCAATCTTGACGCGGTCTCTCTCTCAAGAATTGGCATGTTCAAAATCAACGACAAATTTCGTGAAATTAATACTCGCTTCACCTCGTAAGATCTTACTAATAATTCCCATGCCTTCGCGTATTCTATTTGATCAGTGGCAAAGATACGAATTTTATTGGCGGCTTCACCCGTCAATGCAGCCTTTAAATAATGAAATTTATCGGTTTCCGAGAGGTCCGACTGATTACCAATCATATTTTGGAACGAATGTTTAAACGCGAGCCAATTCTCGTATTTGCCATCGAAGGTCGGCAAAGGTGCCTGCGGTAGCTTTATCCGTCTCTTTTTTACCATAGGTTCACTAATGTCCACAGATGACGATTGTCTGGACCTCCCTAGTACCGTATTTATCTGAATGTCTGAATCGAACGTATCTTCGATACTCGCAGCTAACGCGTAAAATCGATCTTGTATATTTAGGAATTCTTCGAGATGATTGCCGTCCGGTTCTAACAACGCGAGTTCATCCGTGAATTCTTCTAACGCGTGAAATAAATCAGTCATACGTTTTATTCTTAGTTTGGCGACTGTACCATCTATCTTTTTTTTATCTATGGCATTTCTTAATGTCGTAATCTGCATTTTTAGCGTTGACCGCCTTTGTATCAAAATTTTAACTCTATCCGACATCGTGGGGCTCCGTGGTTACAAGAGTTCAATACTTACAGGATTCCTGATGAAATATCGTCGTATTTCTAATCGATCGTTTTTCTATCCTTGTTGTCAGAATCACTATCGTAACACACAAACCTCACAGGAGGCACCAAATGTTTCGTGGGGAAAAATGAGTTCGATGGTTTGGTTCATATTCTATAATTCTTGTTTACGCTTTATTTAATATTTTCGTATAATAGATATATGGATATCGATCCGTCGCGTATCGCTTAGGCAGCCACTGCCTGTTTTATACAGCGCGCTAATGCACGATCGCGTCGGTGGCTGCTGAGAATATTGGTTTCGCTTAATCGTATAGCCGTTCAACGCAAAAGTGAAGTCCCAAAAATCTCGTGTCGACGCAGAGACACATGCAACGAAAACGAAGGTCTCTGATTGGATCCCCGCTCATACGCAATCGCCGCGAATACGGAATCGATTCATAAGCAAACGCTTTGTTAGGAGATCTGAGGAGCCGACCTCGCCGGATCTAAGGAGCCGACGCAACACAAATATTATTGTAATTTCAATAAAAACTTAGCGAGTCTAGAAAAGCTTGCAGGGAAGTCAAAAAAAATGAAAACATACTACATGAATAATCATGTATTAATACAATTAAAATTTTAACAATATTTATTAAATCATTTAACAATTACTATTAACGTATTCCTTGCATCACATGATTAAAATAAGTCCAAACACAGCACAATTCGAATAATTTTTAAATGTTAAATAAAATAAATTGATATAAATATAAATTGTAATTAGTGAAAAATTATATCCGAATTGTATCATATTTATACTCATTTTAATCTTAATGATATAAGAAATATGCTAATAATTATTGTCGAATGATTTAATAAATGTTGTAAAAATTTTAATTTTATTAATCATTTTATCTGTTATTAATTCAGTGCAAGTTCATCTAAAAACCACTTAAATTATTATTAAATATTCATATTTATATTACTTTGATAAAAATGAAAATATATGTTTGAGCTCGTATAAGCATTGGATATCCATATATCTTTAGAGAATTATGAGTAGTGCCTGAAAGTAAAATAGGAAGCGGGATGTAACCGTATAAATAAATGGAAGAAATGAGATAATTTAATAATTTAATGAAAGAAGATCTTTGGAATACGACATGTAAAAAAAAAATAAAGAATAAGATAATTATTTTCTGCTGGGATTCGAACTCTTGCCGCTTGAACGCAGTGCCTCCTGTCAGTAGGTTCAACAGCGTCGCCTCTGGAAACTTGAAAAATTTACACATTGGTGTCGTCGGACGATTAGACAAAGACGCCGTTCAAAAGACAGTCGAGTGAGAAAGAAGGCAATAGGGGACAGCCAGCATAGGACTTGGACAAACGGACGCTGGGGTAACAATCGGTCGCCTGCACAGTCTTTCTCTCTCGCACTCACGCGTTTTTTAAAGGATAGACGATACAGATCAGCCCCACTCCCAGTCCCCACCATGCGGCAGAGGAGGAGTCTCGAGCGATATATATGTTGATCGCAAAGCTGCATGGATTCGATTCCCGATTGGGTATATAATTGTTATTTTTATATTAATCTTTTTCCTCATCTTTTTAAATTTGTATGACACTTCTAATATTATATTTGAATATAAACAAGTGTTGTAATTCTAATCGTTAAAATTTTTGTTGAAATTATGATTGCTTTATAATAATGATTTAATAATTAATTAATAATAAATAAGTTAATAAATAAATGTATAGAATATAAGAATAATAAATAATAATAAATACATTAGATTATGGAATTATTAATCAATAAAAACTCTTTTCTTTCTAATTGTCAATAATTTTATGAAGCTCATGATTATTCTTTATAAACGTATTATAGTTAAGGGATAATAAAATTATATCACTGATTCTTTAAATCAAGTTTTAATTTAATAAATCGAGACCATGGTAATAGGGCATGTGACAAAAAAATTAATGAAAAAAATAATAACTTTTAGCTGGGATTCGAACTCTGCCGCTTGAACGCCGTGACTCCTGTCAGTAGATTCAACAGCGTCGCCTCTGTAAACATTAAAAATTCGCGCATTGGCGTCCTCGTGCGATTAAACAAAGACGCCACTCAAAATACGGTTGAGCGAGAGAGAAGGAAATAGGGGACAGCCAGCATAGGACTTGGACAAACGGACGCTGGGATATCGGCCACGCGCCCGTATGATCTTTCTCTCTCGTGCTTACGTCATCCGTGTAGGATGGAGAACCGGCGGAGGAGAGTGAGCGCTGAGTGAGAGGTAAGTATATTCCCTCGCACTCTAGGCGCATGGTGGGGACGCTCTGAAACTAGTGCCTAGTGATATTCCGGACTCCATTAATGTCCGCCATTGTACAGTAGCACATGACGTCACTGTAAAGCTATACTACTTGGCGTGAAACTCTAGAGTCTCCTGAAAATAAAAATTAAAAATTGTAGGGAATAAAAAGTAACTAAATGGGCTTGTTAATAAAATTTAGTTATTTATGTTTTACATTGATTTTCTATATACTTTGTAGCCATTTCTTGAACACGCGCAACATCTTCTGTTTGTCCATATTGCTTTTCAAAGGTAATGAATTTTTTGAATATACTTTTCATTTTTTTTGGTCGAAGCATTTGAATGGAAGCTTTTTCTAATACTTTCCTAAAAACATAAAAATAAAGTATAAATCACATTAATTTTAAAACTATTATATTTTACCTGGCATATTCAATATCATTAGATTTGACTAAACAATCTACATAACATGACCATATATCTATTCTTTTAGGATACGTTTTTAAAATATTCTCAAATAATTCTCTTGAAATATTTTTACTCCCATATTTATTCTCCATATGTGCATATCGAATAATTACATTTACATCTGTTAAAAAGAAATAAAAGAAAGTACTAGTTTATTTAAAACTTTTTAATGCAGAAAATGTATTCTCTGATCTCTTATTATTAAGTACTTACGTTGATGAAGTGGTAAAGATTCTAATGATCGTTTCATTAGATTTCTAAATTTGTCAATTAAACCTGTTTCCATAAAAGCTTTTCCACATTCTATCCATATTTCTGGAAACTGTTTGAATTTTTTAGTAATAACATATACAAGTTTATCCAATTCATTATATCTATTTGATTCTATGTGCAATGTTAACATATGTAAGTAAACTTTTGAGTCATCATTTCGTTTTAACGCTTCTTGGAAAACTTCATTAAGTAACTTTATGGTACCAAATTTTGATTCTAAGTTCATCCAAGCCTTATATACATTCAATAATTCATTTTCTTCACGAAAATTTATTGTACAAATAGCTCTTTTAGCAATGGCTCTAGCTTTTTCGATTTCAGTTTCTTGAAGATGAAATGCCATATACTGTATCCAAATTAAGGAACTGTTTGGGCTTGACAATATTAATCTATCAAATTGGTCAACTGTGTGTGGAATTTGGTTATTGCTGAAAGCTTCTTCACACTTACGTATTTCTTGCTCTTTACGTTGGTCTTCCTCTCTGCGTTCAGCAGCATTTAATTTACTTTTTATTTTTCTTTTCTTTACTATATTTGTTACTTCTAAAAATTCTTCATTCTCATCATCTGACTTATCAGTATTCTTGTTAAGCAGCACATTTCTTTTTATATTCCAATTAAATCCACTCTCAGGTAAAGTTAATATATTTCTAATATCAGTATTTTTATCAGTTATAGTACTGTGTTTCATTTTATTATAATTCTCATTTTTCTCATGACTGTCACTTTTAAAGTTTTTAATAAGTGCCTGAAACGAATTTTTTTAATTATATAGAATCTAATTGAACCTATTAAACAATTTTATTATTTTTACCGATTCTGGAGGATGAATGGATATAAGATGATTTGCGAATTTCCGTTTACCACGTGGAAATAATTTAGGCGACATTTAAGAATGTATAAATCTTTTATATTTTAAATATTCAAATTAAAATGTTAAATTTAATATTTAATAGTTTAATTTTTAGACAGCTACATGTAAATAGTATTTTAAAAAAAAACTTTTATTTTTTATTGCTCGAAGGGAAGAAGTTTAGTTAACCTCAAATTTCATAGTAATACAGAATTCACCACATATAGAAACATACAGACCAGGGATCGGACTACACTCACCGGCAGTGGTGCCGTACAAATCCATAGTCTATGCCTAACTTTCCTTGTGAGGAACTCACCCAAAGAGAATTGGACAAAACCAACTAGACAAATCGTCGCAGACGAATGTTTTCTGAACGAATCAGAAACTGATAGTTGTCTGATATTTAAATCAGGTAAAGGGTAAAAAATGTGAAGTCATTATGATAGGAGTCAAGTGATTCAGTCGACATGAGATTTGTTTTAAATAAAAACTGTTTTTATTAGTGAATTCACATATATAATTTAAAACCTATTAGATCCCTATACCCTTGTGGGACTCAGGTCAGTGAATGTGACTCTGTATTCTTACACCGACAATAAAACCTTAATTTCAATTAAATATGGAAACAACAGACTTTTTGATTTAATCGTTATCCGACCTTAAACCGACTGCCCCGGTCATCCTTATTGTTGCCGGTTGCCGTGTCAGATTGCCATTTGTCCAATCGTGTGTTCAGACGTTGGCCGGTCGCGTCAATTTGTCCGATTCCTTATTGGTGCTTTTTGGAACTCATTTATAGGGGAAGGATCCCCACACCCTAATTTTCTCTCTCACTCGCACATAGCGGCAACTGTCCATAGTATTTGGCAGACGGAGAAGTCTCACAAAACAGAGAGTATCGCAATGCTATTCACTTGTTTTCTTTTTATATCCAATATTTCTGGGTAGAAAGTGGGATTAGTAGTGGGAGGCGTTTTGAATTTCATCCTTGTTTTCAACTATGAGTAAGACAAGGATCCTAAATAGAGGAGATTCAAATTGTCGGACAGAATTGGCGTCACTATTGTCATCCTTGTCAGACAGGCGCCCAGCAGGCATGCTTTTTTCTCTTTCTTTCTTATTTAGGTGACGGTGGAGAAGGGCAACTAGATCGAGACAGGCGGAGAGTATCGCGGAAATATAGGTGACGCTTATAAGGCTATGTTTCTTAGATTAAGCATATAATTAATTAATAATAATAATATGAATTAATTAATAAAGTTTATTATATATAATTAGTAATAAGTAATGTACATTTTTAATTTGTTATAAATTCTAATTGATATCAAATATATTTATGTGCAACATTTAATTCCTTTATTATTCTTTTTTTGTCTACTTTTTGTATATAATATCGTAATAATATTTAATTAAGGGGCCTCATTAATTATAAAAGTAATTCGGATTATATTTACAATGCAACGAAACATAGCCGAATGCTAACGAAAACAACCGAAAACTGTCAAAAAGAAAAGTAAAAGAAAATAAAAAATTATAAAATTTCAATTTTGTCTTTTTATTACTTTTTTTACAAAGTTGATATATAATTCTATAATTTTGTAATTCTCTTTTATTTTGAAGCAGTTCTTTTCGACAGTTTTCGGCTCTTTTCGTTTGCATTCGGCTATATTTCGTTGCATTATAATTAAGTAATCAGAATTAATTTATAAATAATGAAATCCTTTATAAAATATTATTACAACATTATACACAAAAAGTAGATTAAATAAATATATAAAAATAAAGAAAAATTAATAATAAGGGAATAAATGTTGCACATAAACATATTTTATATTAATTATAATTTACTATCAATTGAAAAATTAAATTAATTATAATAAATTATATTAATATATTTTATTTATAATTTATCTTAATTAATTAATTACATTATAATTAATCTGAAACATAGCCTAATAAACATCGCCTAAACAAGAAAGAAAGAGAAGAAAAAAGCATGCCTATTGGGCGCCTGTCAGACAAGGGCGACGATAGTAACGCCAATTCTATCCGAAAATCTGAATATCAAGATGGAAAAAAAATTCGCCAAGTAGTTATCCGTTGCCAAAAAACCTTTATACAAAAAAACTATCATATCAATTAAACTCCCTTAATAAAAAGGATACCAATGAAAAAGAATTAGTTGTTACATTTTCTTAAAGCACAATATTTATTGAATAATGTTACTTATTACAAAAAAACTTTATTTTATTTAAATTCTGTTAAAAAGGATTGAAATCAAATGTTAAATAAAGCCATTTATGTAATCTTCATTTTCAGCATATAATTTATGAAAAAAATGATTACAATTACATTATAGATTGTTTATAAATAATTTGTTCATAGAGAACTTGGCGAGCCTCCATGCTATTTTAAGTAACATGATTTTAAAACACACTGTTCAAATATTAACTATATATTATATATATTGATGAAGCTTCTAGTCCTGCTGAACAGCATTGATAATTATTTATCGGCTTGAGTAGCATTTTTTTCCACCAGCAGCTGTGAATTGATGTTGATAAATTTTCTGTTCTCTTCAAGTAGTAGCTACGAATTCATAGTATATTCATATATTATAAGAAGTATGAAATTTAAAATTTAAAATATTATCATTTTGTGTTAGAGGAAGAGACCAAGGGGTGAGTCCGGTTAAGGACTTGAGGAGGGAAACTAATAAAATAAAACAAGAGTCACGTATCTTTCAAATATAACCTAGTTATGTTTTTCGCGCAATCGATTCTTCCAGACTCTATACAATGAAAGGAAAACCGCGTTATTTGCTGAATAGTTAACCGATACAGGAACTCGGGAGCGCCCGTACACTCCGATTAGCGCGCGATACGTGAACCCCGCGATCACCACCACTTATACCCGAAATTGAGTATCACCCTTACACTTAGAGAAGATTTACTCCACTAAGAGACGGGCGCTCACTGGATGGGATCGCGTCGCAGCCAAAAAAACTCTAAGGACGGCGCGATGAGGTAGCTAGCCTCCACGGACACAAGAGAAACACACACAGACAAAGCACAATAAAATAAACGCAATGAGTGGCTTCCCACTCACGCTTACTTCCCAATCCGACTCCTGACCTACCATCCTGCAATATCCTCGCCAATTCAGTCTCCAAAAAAACTCCAATATTCCTTCCGGTATGGTCCAGTGGTTAACCACAAAATCCAGCAGATTTTTCCAGCAATTCTGCAGTTAATCTATCTCCTTCTACTAACCACGTTCCTCCAATAATGCTCCTCGTTATAATCATCAAGTGCACCAACAACAGCCACCCTTATCACCAATTCCTAAGTACCCCAATTTCCTTGTCCGTATTCTCATAAATCCAGTATAAAACTGCCAGATTCAACTGAATACCCATTTCCTCCATAACAGAATACACATACCAGGTGTGTAAATATGAAACTGGAATTTTTCTATAGAAAATACACTCTTATTGTAGGAAAATAATAAAAAATATTTTATTCGAAGTATTGTCCATTGTTAGCTATACATTTTTCCCATCTATCTGGCAATTTATGGATGCCGCGCCAAAAAACTGTTGCTCTTTTGAAGCAAACCAATCATCGAGCCATTTTCCAACATTTGCATAAGATGTGTAGCGCTGCTCAGAAAGTGCGTGTTCCGTCGATGCAATTATATGGTAATCGGACGAAGCTAAGCCTAGTGAATAAGCCGCATACGAAAGTGTTTCCCAACTAAACGCCTCAATCGTTTCCTTAACCATTTTTGCTGTGTGTGATGGTGCATTATCATGGAGGAATTTGTTGTCGATAGCGTTCAACATTAACAGTTTCGCCAGGTTTTTACAGCTCAAAATAGATAACGCCATTCTGATACCACCAAACACAGAGCATTGTCTTTCGTCCATAACGATTTGACCTTACCGTCGATATCAATGGTTCGCCTGGAGATACCCAAGAATTTTTACGCTTAGGATTCTCAAAATATATCCACTTTTCATCGCCAGTCACAATTCGATGAAGAAATGACTTTCTTTTGTACCTAGCGAGCAACATTTCGCAAGTGGTTTTTTGCTTCTTCTGATCTCTTTCACTCAGTTCATGTGAAACTCATTTTCCCATCTTCTGGATCTTTCCCATGTCTTTCAAGCGTATGAAGATAGTTTCTCGTGTAACTTTTAATTGGTCACTGAGTTATTTTTGCGTTTAAGCGTCATCCTCATCCAACAATGCTTGCAAGTCGCTGTCTTCAAACTTTTTTGGTAGCTTCCCACGTTTCTCACATCAAAATCGCCACTTTTGAAGTTGTTGAACCACTCATAGCATTGTGATTTGCCAAGAGCATGTTCAACGTAAGCTTCGACAAGCATTCGATGCGATTCTGCAGCAGTTTTCTTTAAATGATAGCAGAAAATCAATACTGTCCGCAAATCGTAATTTCCCGGTACAAAATTCGACATGTTGAACACTATAGTAAACTGTTTTGGGGTATGAAACTTCTATTGCTGTAAGTCAAAAATCTTTATTGGATGTCAACAAAGCAAATGGTGCCAATGATTCGACTTGACGGTCATAATATTGATCAGGTATTAACAGTTAAGGCAAATTCCGGTTTCATATTTATACACTTGGTATGCACATAGTCCGAATTTACATTTTAAAAGGAATCAGTCTAACTTTTATTAGACTGACGTCACAGATAAGGACAGCGCATCAGTCCAGAATTTGATATCGGTAGCCCGAGAGCACGAGAGACAGGGCACGGTCTGTTTTCGTCTCTTTACCGGGTCGTCGGCCTTTTACCAGCTGATCCAGACAACAACAACAGCGGCGCGCCGACATCGATAATGCCCAATTCCTAATTATATAAATATAATCAGGAAAGGATTTTAATATAACATAGCATAGACATGCAACGTTACAAGCTCTAATAAAGAATATGAAAATGTGAATATTACTAAACATGGTAGTATTAGAAGTATGTTTAAAATTATTATTAACATTTTTTATTATAATATGTATCAATTTAACTCATAATACTTTAAAATATTTACTCATTTTTAGGTGATGTAATACGCGACTTACCGTTTTCCCCGGAGTTGGGTGACATCCCAGAAGATTCGCGGACAAATATAACAAATATAAATATTTATTCTATATATGATTTCAATACTTTTTAACAAGATAAGAAAAATAATGTATTTTTTGTAGTGACTATATATTTCAAATAAATATATTCTTTTTATTGTTATACCTTTATTAAGAGAATTCATTAAATAAGTGTATAAATAATATATATTTTTTGAATAAGGGGGTTTTTAGAAGGGGATAACTACTTGGCGTATTTTTTTACATCGGGATGTTTTTTAGGGTGATTTCACTCATTTTTGTAAGTTAGCGTTGAAAATTTATAATATTTTTTAATAGTATCTCCAGCTATTTAAATTCATATCACGTATTTCCTTATATCAAGCTCTATGACGTCATGTTGTAACATCCTTAATAAAAAGTTTTCAAGTGATAGGAAAAGTTAAAATTTATATTTTTTCAAATTATTTCCATCTATTTAAGTTCGGAACAAGTATTTCGCTATTTCATGCTCTATGACGTCACGCTCTGACGTCACTAGTGACAAATTTTCAAAAGGTGCCAAAAGTCAAAAATAGTAAATATTTATAATATATTTTTCAAGTTATTTGCATGCATTTTGGTTCGTAAGAATATATTCCGCCATATAAAGCTATATGACGTCACGCACTGTAATCAGCCATGGCAGATTTTCAAGGGTGGCTAAAAGTAAAAATGTATAATAAGTATTTTTGTCAAATTATTTACATCTATTTAGGTTCGGAACACGAATTTCACTATTTCATGCCCTATGACGTCATACTCTGATGTTACTAATTGCAGATTTTCAAGGGTGGCGAAAAGTAAAAATTTATAATATTTTTTTAAATTATTTCCATCTATTTAGGTTCGGAACACCTATTTCGCTATTTCATTCCCTATGACGTCATACACTGATGTCACTAATTGCAGATGTTCAAGGGTGGCGAAAAGTAAATATATATAATATTTTTTTCAAATTTTTTACATCTATTTAGGTTCGGAACACGTATTTCGCTATTTCATGCCATATGACGTCACACACTGACGTCACTAGTGGCATGTTTTCAAAAGGTGCGAAAAGTAATAAATAATAATAATTTTTAACATTATTTCCGACTATTTAGATTCGGAACATGTTATTTTGTGATATATAGCCATATGACGTCATGCTCTGACATCACTAATGCTAAATTCTCAAGATGTTCGAAAATTAATAAATCACATGACTTCCGACAATTTTGCTTCAGAACACGTTATTTTTAATGCTACTTTTTCAAGACGTTCGAAAATTAGTAAACAATCAAAATTTAGAATTTTTTGTCGCATTACTTTCGACAATTTAGCTTCGGAACACGTTATTTCACGGTATATAGCAAAATATGACGTCACGCTCTGACGTCACAAATGGCACATTTCAAAGGGTGCGAAAACCAATAAATAACAAAAATTTATAATATTTTTTAACATTATTTCCGACTTTTTTAGGTTCGAAACAAGGTATCTCACGATATATAGCCATATGACGTCACGCTCTGATGTCAGTAATGGTCCGTTTTCAAGTATTACGAAAAGTAAATAAAAAATAATAAATAATTAATAATTAAATAATATTACTCATTTATTATTAGAATTATTCGCAAATGACAATGGTTAATTTATAAAAATGAAACAATAATTTATTAATTATTAATTAGTTTTATTAATATTTAGTTTATTTATTAAAATAATATGAATAATAAATATAATAAATAAAAAAATTAATTTACATTATAAACGTATAACATTTTCAACACTATTTCCGATAATATAGGCTTAGAACACGGTATTTCGCTATACTGTGTTTATGACGTCACGCTCTGACGTCACTAATGGCACGCTTTCAAGCGGTGCGAAAAAGATGGAGATGGAAACGACGACGATGACGACGACGGAACTGAACATACACTTTTCAAAAATTGAAAAATTGAAAAAATCATGCAACTGCACTTTTTATGCATTTTAGTGCATTTATACGAAATTTTTTTTTTTCGTTAATAAGTTTCAGAATGTGTCAAAACATATTTTGGCGTTAAAATTTCTTCAAAAAATTGACACAAAATTTTTAATGTTTCGGGAAAAGGATACTCGGTGTCTCGCGTACAGTAGCACATGACATGACTGTAAGGCTATACTACTTGGCGCGAGACTCTACCGAGTCTCCTGATTTTCCCCGACCGGTTCGGGAGAGGTGTAAGACCGGAGGGTGCTGTTCTATAGGATCGCGGATGACCTTGGGATTTTTGAATTGACGTGTCAAATAAATAAGACGAACTAACCGACCAATTATTTATTTAACAGTACCACCGATATGCTCTGCCGATACGCAGATACACTATTACGCAACTTAGTTATATACAATAAAATAATTCGCTATGTACAATTGAAAGAATAAAGCAATAACCCTAATAATATCGGGAGCGCCCGCACCTTCTGTATACGCGACACGTCCTATGCCCGGTGCACTCGCGAAACGCGTATGAGATGAAACTTTTCGTATCTGAACGAAAATCACCCTCTCCTACAAGAGGAGACTATCCAATCCGAGGAGGGGTGTTCCACTCGGTGCAACGGCGCGTCCAGAAAAAGTCCCGGTGACCTTCCAGCGCGTTGAGATGGCTAGCCTCCGCGGGAACTAATAATTTAAAATTTAAGGTTCTGTCTCTCTAGGTTTTTTAACTTTGAGATTCTGTCTTTCGAGGTTTCATCTTTCGAAGTTCTGTCCATTCAGGAATTTAACACCACCCTCAAAATGGCTCATCGGTCACGTTCGGTTGTTACTTTAAGTCGACCACCAGCAGGCTTTTTCCTATTATTGTTTTTATTTTTCAATAAAGAAGTTTTTATTACCTTCATTTCACCCTCATTCAACTTTTTATCACGAGACATAATTTAACTATGATATACAGGGTGTCCAAAAAATGGTGGACACTTTTTGGAGGAGTGATTCCTGGCTCAATTCTAAGTATGCAATTATACAAAATAAGAAAATCCTAATGTTTTTAGAAATTATTGTAAAATAGATTTTTTAATTTACATGTTTTTTTTCGTTACAAGTCGGGCCAATTGTAATACCTGATAAGCTGACCGGTGATATCTACGCCAACCTACTGCGGGAAGATCTACCGGATCTTTTGGATGATTTTACACTAAATATAGGGCAGAATATGGGGTACCAGCATGATGGAGCTGGTCTACATAATTCGTTAGTGGCGAGAGCAGCGCTCAACATCTTCCACGGAAGATGGATCGGAAAAGGAGCGAAAATCGAGTAGCCCCCCAGGTCTTCAGATCTCAATCCTCTGGATTTCTTCCTGTGGGGGTACCTCAAGACCACTGTATACGAAACGGAAATCGAGGACCAAGAAGAATTAGCAGCCCGACTGCTAATGGAAAAAATGGTCAGCAACATGCAAGAGAACTTGAAGAAGCAACTTGACTTTGTATAGTGGCTGATGGTCGTCAATTTGAACATCTCTTGTGATTATTTGTTGTAAGTTTAATACATAGAATTTTTAATGAAATTATTATTTAAAATTGTATTATGTTTTATTTCAGGTTAACATCTAAGGCTTGGCAATTTATTCTGTGGTAATCTCTAACGCAGCATTTAGCCGGCCTGCTACTTCTTCTTGAGACTCGATTTCTATACACTGTGATTCTCCTCTTTCTCATTGAACGCTGCTCTTGCCAGTAAAGGATTATGTGGATCTTCCAAGTTCTGCCTTTTATTGAAAGGAAAATCATCTGAAAGGTCCAATAGATCTCGAATATAATTCAACACGGATGATGCTTCAACGTCCAAAGGGATTACATAATGACCAATAATGTGAATTCCTTACATTATAAACTCCTTCTTGATCAAATTTACTACCATCTATAAATAGGATTTTGCGGCAAAATCCTTCCTCTGCCTGTTCTTTGTCCAAGAAATGCAACACCAATATGCTACTACATTAACAATTCATAAACGTTTCCTTCGCTCACCGTTACAGAAAATCGGAAACAGGCTCGGCAAATTTCTTGAGTACAGCAGCAAACTCCAAGAACAAAATCAAGGCGGAAGGCACTATAAAACTTTTTCCCAGCAGGGTTACGGAAATCTGCTCTGCAGCTGATTATATATCACGCTACAGAGCGGTGGGGATGAGTGGCCAGAGTGACGCTCATTTCAACAAGTTACAATTCGACACTAGATAATTTAATACGTTTTTATTCAACACGTTACTTTTCACCACGTTATATTCAACACGTAATTATTCGACACAAAACTATTCATCACGGATTTTTTAAACATTAATTTCATTACATTCATATTCAACACGTTACTATTCGACACGTTATTATTCATCACGTAACAATTCAAAATGTAATCATTCGATACGTTACAATTCAACACATGCAATATGGCAATATTTAGTTGCTCATTTTATAATAACATGTGTATATGGATGATTGGTTCTAAATAGTTAAAACCTGAAGATGTGTGTGATAGCTCGTCTTTATTTGTTAATATGTTAAATTGCATATCATAACACTTGAAAATGTCGTGTCAAATAGTTACATGTCGAATTGTTATGTGTCGTATTGTTATGTGTCGAATTGTTACGCGTTGAATTGTTATGTGTTGAATTGTTACGTGATGAATTGTAACGTGTCAAATAGTAACGTGTCGAATAATTACCTAACGAATATAATGTGAAAAGAACACGTGATGAATAGTTCTGTGTCGAATAATTACGTGTTAAAAATAATCTGTTGAAAAGTAACGTGTTGAATTGTAACGTGGTGAAACGGGACCTTTCCGAGTGACCACCCCCCGAAAGGTGTCGAGATGAGGTGGGATAATCGGTATTGGGTACAATTGTATTAAGGATCCGCGATCCTTTTGTTCTTCTCAGGCGGGACTCTCATCCACACTTTTTTTCCGCGGAAGCGGAAACCGATCATACCTCCTCACTCACCCCTTTATTCGTAAAACTTCGCGGTATTTAAACTTTTCCTCGAGCCGAGGCCACCGGGAAAACCAACGCTTGTTTTAATCGTGTGTGCGCGTGCGCTAATCCTATGCATGGATTTGTCGGTATCTCCTGTTGCGGTAGTGTGGTATGCTGTTTCTCGTATCTATGTTGTCTCCATTCTACGTCATGTAAGTTTCGTATATTCTGTTCGGTATATTGTGTGTGTGTGACTGCCTCCTGCTGTCTCGGTGATATGTCGTGTGTGATCCAATGTCGTGTGCTTGTGTGTGTGAGTGTGTTCCGCTGGTGCCGATATTTCAGATATTTTCCTAGATGTTATCGTAGGATATTACACTCCGTGTCAAAACTATAAGGTATGCATGAAAATTATGTTAAATTCTACTTTGATTGTGAATTTAAACTTCTATTATTTCTTATATTATTGTTTACTTTATATAAGTACATAATCTATAGCTTTATAAAAACTTACAAGCTGAAATCCTAAGAAATTGGAAACTACATGTAAATATGTTGTTTTCTCCACGACAAAACTATAAGACAGTAGGTCATTATCGAAGGATATCATTCACTTTGGAACTTTGATCGCCATAAACAGATTAATAATATTCATCAAAATGAAAATAAATCATATATATCATAGTTAAATTATGTCTCGTGCTAAAAAATTGAATGAGGGTGAAATGAAAGTAATTACAAATTTAAGGGAAAAAATACTTCAATAGCAGAAATTGCAAGAGTGATTGGACGAAGTCGATGTGCTGTATACAATTTCTTGAAAAATAAAAACAACAATTAGAAAAAACCTGCTGGTGGCCGACCTAAAGTAACAACCGAACGTGGCCGATGTGCCATTTTGAGGGTGACGTTAAATTCCTGCATGACAACACGGAAAATTGCAGCGGAAGCTGGAGTTGTTTCAAATATTATAAATATATAGCGCATAATTAAAGGAGCAAAACATTTAAAAAGGCGTAAAATGCAAAAGAAGCCGCCATTTACAGATCGACATAAGACAGAGAGGAAAAAGTTTGCAGAAAGTCATCTGCAGCGGAAAAAAACATGGAGGAAAGTTATTTTTTCTGATGAGTAACGTTTTAATTTGGATAGTCCGGATGGTCTATCATACTATTTTCATGATTTGCGTAAGGAAGAACTCTTTTTATTAAGGAGGTAAATGGGTGGAGGCAGTGTAATGGTATGGGCTGCAATAGGCTGCAAAGGAAAAATAAAAATAAAATTCGTCACAACTAAAATGAATGCTGCAAAGTACATTGAAATATTAGAAGAGCAATTGATGCCACATGTTAGTACTATTGCTTGTGAAAATTATATATCTCAGCACGATAATGCCTCTGTACATACAGCAAAATATGTAAAGACATTTTTTTTGCATCATAACATTAAGATATTACTATGGCCAACAAAATCGCCGGATCTAAACATTATAGAGAACGTTTAGGGAATATAGTTCGTGCTGTATATGCAGAAGGTAGACAGTTTTTAACGGTGGATGAGTTGAAAACTTCTATTAAAGATCATTGGACCAAATTTTGTCAAAAAGAAATACATAATTTGTATAAATCAATGCCACATCATTTAATTGATGTTATAAGAAATAAAAGTGGTGTTACACGTTATTAATAATTATGAATTAAATAATTTTATTTATCCCTAACTATTTTGTCGCAGAGAAAACAACATATTTGCATGTTGTTTCCAATTTCTTAGGATATCAGCTAATAGATTTTTATAAAACTATAGATTATGTACTTATATAAAGTAAACAATAATATAAGAAATAATAGAAGTTTAAATTCACAATCAAAGTCGAATTAAACATAATTTTCATATATGTCTTATAGTTTTGTCGCGGAGTGTAGATAGGGGATATTTATATCGGTATTGGAACTCTTCCGAGGCATATCGGTCGCACGTATCGGAATTATCGCAACCAAATCTTTAGGACAAGAATTACCACGTCACAATACATATACAGTATTGGACAAAAAAAGAGCGACACAACAATATTTAGCTTTCCTAGTGATTCTCATCATGTTTCATTTAAATATATTTATCTTTATTCTAATTATCAATATACAAACTATCTATGACACTGAAACAACAAGTATATATATACAAATTACTGAAACAACAAATATATGTATACATTACTTTTTCTTAACGACAAAAGTAAAGCGACTGACTTAGTATCGTCATATAAATACTAAAAGCAATATCAATTTAAGTTTCAATAGTAATAATTAGTATTAAATATGCCTCGTGGTAAACATTTTTCTGTAGATCTGAAAGAAAAGATCATAGAAGCATATAAGAGCGGTCAATCACAAAATCGGTTGTTTCGAAAACTATTATTAATTTTCAAAACCGTGGTGTTGTTGTAAATTTAAAACCTACTGGTAGACCAAGAAAAACTTCAGAAAAAATGGATAGAAGAATAAAAAGATTGAGCCAGAAGGATCCTTACATGTCTGCAAATCAAATTTTAAGTGCATTAGGCGAAGAAAATTTATCAAGTAGGACAATACAACGTCGTCTGGTAGAAGTTGGTTTACCTGGAAGAAGACCCGCGAAGAAACCACTTATTACTAAAAAAAATAGAGATGCAAGATTACTTTTTGCTAGTACACATTTACACTGGACCGAAAGAGATTGGAATAATGTGCTATTTAGTGATGAATCAAAGTTTGATTTATTTAAAAGTGATGGTATACAGTACGTACAGCGTCCTAGAAATGAAAGACTTAATTCGAAATATGTTTGTAAAACAATTAAACATGGGTGTGGAAACATTATGGTGTGGGGCTCTTTTTCAGGTAAAGGTATAGGACCAATACATAAAATTGATGGCAAGATGGATCGATTTAATTATATAAATATATTAGAAAGTGTCATGCTTCCTTTTGCCAGACAAAATATGCCTCCAGAATTTATTTATCAGCATGATAATGATCCTAAGCACACTGCAAAGATTGTAAAACAATGGTTTCTTGAACAAAATATCAATGTCATGAAGTGGCCAGCCCAGTCACCTGACTTGAATCCCATCGAGAATCTATGGGAAATTATAGAAAAGAAGATACGAAGCCATACATTTAGTAATAAAGAAAAATTATTTAGTGAAATTACAAAAATTTGGAATTCAATTGATATCCAAATTATAAAAAATTTAATTTCATCAATGCCAAAACGATGTCAGGATGTTATAGAAAATAAAGGATTTTGGACAAAATATTAATATTATACTCAATAATGCATTAATATTAATGTGAAAATCAGCAGTCGCTTAATTTTTGTCACATAAAGAAAAGCTAGTTTTTTCTTATATCTCAAGAATATATAAGATAATTTGATTTTTTTCTGTATTAAAGTATAATAAAATATATGGATTTAGTTTAAGAACATTTTATTTCTGTTTCTGCATTATTTTTTCCGCAATTTATTAAAGAAAATTATTAAAATAAACCAGTCGTTTTACTTTTGTCTAATACTGTATATATATACAGGGTGAGTTTTTTAACTAGGAACGTCGAAATATCTTGAAAAATAAGTACTTTAGAGGAAAACCTTTCAGATAAAAGTTGGTTGTCTCTAAGGTGGACATAATATGGTATTATTGGTTTGACCTTGAAAAGTGCTTTGAAGGTCATACGCAGATCATCTTGAGTTTTTTAAATGGAAACCTCTTTTTTTAATTATAGAATTGGTTTCTATACGCAAAAATTCATAAGTTTTGACTATACAATTTTTTTCGTTTTTTGATGGATAGTGGGGGAATATCTAAACTTGAAAATATTGACTACTTTAACAGTTGTTACCAGGGTAATAGTTTTCGGTGAGTCTCTTCTCCTTTCACCCTTTCACATTTATAGTAAATGTTCGAATTAATGTCTACATACATTCCGAAACACCTATTAATCCGATTTGTCAGGTACAATTCTGGCACAAGTACTCGACTATCAATACGCGAATCATTCCGCATACGACGATCGTCACCTATTACTAAGCGCGAATTTTTCCGATATGTGGTGATATGTAAGTGAGCTTTCAGTTGAATGCCACTTACAAATCTCATAATTTTCGCACCAAATTAGTCCACCAAATTTTGCTCAAATTGAGCGATTTAGCTTCTTTTGGTACAAATCTTAATAAACAATGGACTCTATCTGTAGAAGAGAAAATTGAAATGGTCCTTATTTATGGCGAGAGTGGTAGGAATCTCAATAATGCAATCAACCTTTATGCTCAACGATTTCCAGATATGGTGCGATCACGTACTTCTTTTCATCCAGTCATCAAACAATTTACTACAAATGGGACTGTGCAACCGAGAAAAAGGATTCGCCAGAGAATAGTTACTGGAGAAGCTAATGAAATAGCGACATTAGCAGCAGTTGCTTGTAACCCGCACATTAGTACTCGGCAAATTAGTCATGATTCTGGGATATCTCAATCAAGTGTTACAAAAATTTTAAAACGATTTGAATATCACCCATATCGTGTTTCCTTGCATCAAGAGCTTCAAGGCAATGATTTTTTGAATCAGGTGACATTTTGTCAATGGGCCCTTCAACGACTTAACGAGAATCCAAAATTTTTCACTCACGTTCTGTTCTCTGATGAATCTTCATTCTCACACCATGGAACGGTCAACCGACACAACATGCACTATTGGAGTGTTGAGAATCCGAATTGGCTACGTCAAATTGAGCATCAGCGTCCTTGGTCCGTTAATGTTTGGTGCGGAATAATTGGCGATCAATTAATCGGGCAGTATTTCATTGATGGCAACCTAAATGGTGAAAAGTATTGTCATATTTTGGAAAATGAACTTCCAATAATGCTGGAAAACGTACCCCTCGTAATGCGACAAATCATGTGGTACCAACATGATGGTTGTTCGGCCTATTATTCGGCAGTCGCACGAGAAGTATTGGATAAAAAATTCAACAAACTGGATTGGTAGAAAAGGCCCAGTAACTTGGCCACCCAGATCCCCAGACCTTACATCGCCTAATTTCTTTTTGTGGGGTTATTTAAAGGGAAAAGCTTATGAAAGAGTGACAACAACTCGAGAAGATATGATCGAGCGAATTAAAAATGCTTGCGCTTAAATTGAACCTGAACAACTTTTGGCCTGTGTAGAATCCTTGCAAAACCGGATTGATAAATGCCTCGAAATGGATGGGCATCATTTTGAGTATTTATTATAAAATTAAGTGTCAGATATACTCAAAAGGTGTAAGGAGAAGAGATTCATCGAAAACTATTACCCTGGTAACAACTGTTAAAGTAGTCAATATTTTCAAGTTTAGATATTCCCCCACTATCCATCAAAAAACGAAAAAAATTGTATAGTCAAAACTTATGTATTTTTGCGTATAGAAACCAATTCTATAATTAAAAAAAAGAGGTTTCCATTTAAAAAACTCAAGATGATCTACGTATGACCTTCAAAGCACTTTTCAAGGTCAAACCAATAATACCATATTATGTCCACCTTAGAGACAACCAACTTTTATCTGAAAGGTTTTCCTCTAAAGTACTTATTTTTCAAGATATTTCGACGTTCCTAGTTAAAAAACTCACCCTGTATATAACGAATTTTAGTTTAATTTTGTAAAGGATCATACAGCGAGAGCGCCACAAACGCTAGCCCATTGAAATATATGGGAGTTTATAGCCCCTGGTATAAATCTGCAGGAGAAGAGGGTTCAGGAATTGATACATTACCCTCATACCTTCTGTGGTCAGCAGGGAAATTATCACTGATAAATCTGTCATACTCCATCTCCTTCTTATCGATCTTTTTAACAAAGACCAAAGTTTCACAAAAAGTTTTGAGTTACTTCAAGCGAACTAATTGATAAAAATTGTAAAGCAAACCTCTGAAATAGTTTGTAATCAATAAACTCTCTGCTAAAACCAACAAATTAATTGTAGCTTGAAATTTGCTATGAACGAGGAGTATTCTTTCTGAATAATATTTAAGAGTTTCATTGAGTTTCATTCGGAGATTTTCAAAAAACTTGTGGGCAAACGGTCTATGTCTAATAGACTATAATGGCAAATATTGTGGTATGCTAAGGAAAATATCAATTATATTATGGTTGTATTTCAGATCATTAATTATTATCTATAACGAACTTTCTTAGGGAATAGAGAATTAGATCGATTTTCAATAGAGGCCGAAACTTAGGAATGGAAGAAACATTCTTATTACGACAATAATTCCGAGCAGCTAGAATTGTTGCTGAGGTGAGCTTTTCCTTGGTTAAAACACTATGCGTACTTTATCTGATTTTTTGTGTATAAAATGAATCAAACACAAAATTATAATTAAATTTTTTTATTTTACAATTATTAGTAGATGATAGATAATTTTCAGTTACAATGATGGTTTCTTATTCAAAAAGGAAATATCAGTTATTCCAACCTTATTATTTATTTGTTCAATCTTTTCCTTAAATGATTTAAAAAGGAGAGGAACATGTATATTGAATAATTACAGAGAAATTATCGATAGAATAATCATAAAAAGATAACCTTTAGGAGTGTAATTACCAAAAAGACAAGCAGCTAATCCACTTAGGAGTAGTATTTCTGCTGAATACTGGTAACAAACGTACACTCGCTAACACTGAATGATTCTTCACACAGATGATAAAAAAACTCGATCTATGATTAAGAGGAGTATCACTAGCATTCCCGAAATTCTATGATTATCCGATCTCACGTCATTATGCACTAGTAACTGGCTGACGATAATTTAGATATTTCAAATCTAAAATATCTCCTACTAGGAGAGGAATAATCTGATAGCGACAAGTGCGAATCGAATCGAGAGGTTTAACTTAACTGACGAAGTAGTAAATCGCGTTACTAATCAATAAGTGAATAATTAAGGTTCTTGGTCAAGATAATACTAAATGTAATTTTCAGATACTCCTTCTTTTAAGTAATGATCTCGGACCATGGAGGGTCTGCTGATAAATTATTTCGGATGATTAAATGTATAGCGTTCATAATCTACATACTGATTGCCATGTGTAATTAAAGTGCAATTATTTCCAAATAAATTTCTAGTTGCCAATATTTAGAAAGTCTTAAGAAATAATTTCTCTAAGACTCATGAATTATTGTTGCACGTGCGTTGAATGACTTGTGCATTTAGGCGTTCAAAGTCCAATCGACTAAGGAATCTATTCCCCCTCGAATAAGAAGTAAATTCTTAATTATTCGGAAATCATTGCCGAAATATTTAACATTTAAAATGTTCATATGACAAAAGAAAAATTTTGTATTTATAAAATTTATTTAATATATAGATCAGAAATAATATACAAATAGCATTATATAAGAAATTTATAAGATGTCTCACTTAAATTGATTCTCTTGAACATTCCTTAAATTATTTTTTATGAGAATGTATAATTTAAATAAAAATTCATTAATTTTGAATAAGTTATAAAATGTTCATTACTTAAAGTGAAATCAAATATTTTTAAAATGCATTAACTAAATTAATTCGTCATTCTCTATAAAATAATATAAAACTAAGTTTGTAATAATGCTATCAGTTTGAAAAATATTCTAAATTCATTTTAATGTTGTGTGGTACTATAATTCATTTATAAAAAATTTATTTCTCAATAATAAGAATAATTTTTAAAATATTCAAAGAAAAAATTTAAATAGAAAAAATTGTACGTACGTACGCATGCACGCACACACAAAATAGGAATATAAGAATAAGGCTTATTATGCAGAATTATTTTACAAAATTCTATACTTTTATATATTGATAAATTATTCAATGTAATTTTAAACTGATTATATTATTGTTTGTACAAACCAGAGCAATTGTCTTTATTGACTAATGAGAAAATTATTACTGTGCTTCAGCAATATTTACTTTTGATGATTCACCAAATTTTGCTGCAACACGGGATCTTCTAGGACGTATTATATTTTGTTGTTTTGAAGCAGATACAGGTTTAGACGAATCTATCGTGGTCTTTTCACTTTTAGACAAAAGTTCAGATTTCGGAGCCTGTAACGAATACAGAAAAAATATAAATTAATTCAATTTTAATAATAAAAAATTAATCAATTAAAAGTTAAAGAAATCTTATTAATAAAACTTGCATTGTTTACGAACCTTAACAAATACTGTATGTTTATTTTGTTGTGCTAAAACTTCAGGGTTATTTTTATTACTTTGATCTTTATCCTTTAAGTATTGCTTTGAGTTAAAAGTTCTACTTTTCTTTTGTGCTTGTAAAGGTACAAAAGGGGTAGATGCTTTTATTTTTACTTTTGATTCAGAAATATTTTGTTGATTAAATAAATTATTCTGTGGTGCTTGTTGCTCAGAGGTAAAGTTTAACTGTCCTTTTTGATGCCATTTTGAAAAACTTGAATTTGTTGGATTATTTAATATAATCTTTTGTTGTTGGCCCATTGATGTAATAGGAGTAGGAGGCTTAATGTTTGAAGGCAATACAAAATTTTGTTTATTACTCCACCATTGCTGTGGAATATGAGGCTTACAATGAAACCTAGGATCTTTCTTAAATATTTTTTCTAAATTTAATTCCTACAAAAAAGAATTTCAAAATGTTTAAGAAATTATAATATTAGGTACTTGATTAATATCATAATTTCTCTCAAGGAATTACGTTTGAAGCCAAATTCAACAAACAAATTTATTACTATATTAGTTTACTATATTACTCTTAGTTTTAATGCTTTTGCGGTCATTATCATAATATTTCTTGGTTTCCGGATAGATATCGCGTTCGGAAACCAAAAAATATGTAAGACACTGTTTTGACTTATTGTTCAATTTTTCAAATTTTTGATTTAAAAATAATACAAATTTTTATTATACTATTTGACCTCAGGAATAACTATTTCAAAGGAATAGCTCTATTATTAGAAAATATACAAATTAGATTTACATTTACCTTAAATACTTTCTTGGCAGCATTTTCAGCAGCTTGTTCAAATGTCATACAAAAATCTCCTATAAATATTCTTTTACAAATATTTACATCGGGCAAATGTACCTGAGCTTGCACCATATTATTTTCGTTTGTATGATAAGTATATCTTGGCATAGCCATTCCGTTAATTTGATAATAATTTGATAATTCTAGACGATATATTGGTTCTTTATTATCTTTTTCGAACTCTGTTCGCCTAGCATGCTACAATTAACAAAATAGCATTAAATGGTGTATTATTAAAATAAGCTTAAAAAGTACTACATACATCAAACAGCTGTTGCACCAAAGGAGGAGCATCAGATACTGATGACTTCTTTTCATTCTGATGTGGAAAACTTTTTGGAATAGGTAACGATGGGCTGCTATGATTGGCATTGTCATTTATTTTTAATACTGCTTTTAAGAAAGCACTAGGATCTTGAGGCTATACATAAAAATAACAGTAATTATAGTATAATTGATCCAAATTGTATTTTACCTTGTATATCTTTTATATGTATATCTTTTTTGAGAAGTGATTCCTGAACAAATTTTAAGTTTTTCCCTTGGTATTCTTTGATTTGAGGCTTCATTTTTAAGTTATTCAGTGATTAAAATAACATTAGTTAAATTTATAGACAGAGACACTTCGATAATTGAAGTAAGGTGGCACTCTTCTATCTCACTTCAACTGTCAGAGTATATCTGTCTAACTAATGGCACCTTTATCATTAAATATCTTAAAAATTAGGTTTTAAATTAGAGAGTACTAAGAGAAAAAACTATTATTTTTATGTCAAGAACTACCCCTCAAAAAAGTTTCCCCCAGTGTATTAGAGTGTGCTTTAAGAAATTAATTCCAAAATAAATATTTTTCATCCAAATCGGAGAAGATACAATTATATTCATTTTTACAAATTCTAATTGTATTATATATTCACTGGGTTAACATGCTTAAATTAATTAATAAGCATAAAAACATTTAGAGCTACTACTATTATATTAACCATTTTGGGAAAATCTCCTCAAGCAGTCAGCAATTTAATAAATAAGAAATATTTAAAAAAAAAACACTTAAAGCATTAACTCTTTGTGTTTCATCTTTACAGCCTAACTGAGATATAATAAGTAAATATAATTCGTCCCAACTACCAGCTCTCCTATCAATATTTTCTTTTCGAATTATACTGATAAAAATGAATGTATATAGCTGACATATTAAGAATTAAAGAAAATTTATAGTTAATAAAAGAACAATTAAAATCTGTAATTATTAACTAAAATATTAAATTTAGAATGCATTAAAAGAATAAGGTTTTCTAAAAGATTTACAGTTTGAGCTTACATGCATTTGCATGCTAGTTTCAGATTAACAGTTATAATATTCATTATGTTTAAACAGTTATTCATTTAATCAATAAAATATTAATATTTTATATGTAAATGTTATTTGATAGTTAAACTAAACCTTAATTAAATAATTAAATATTACAAAAAATAATACAATTGTATATGTATAAATTTTCATGAAAAATACTTGATATCACATCATCAAACATACTAAATTAGATTAAAATATTTAGTACTAGTAAAATAAAAGCACATAAAACAATTTTAAAAAATTTTCTATTTAAATTAATCCTAAAGACTCTAAAGTGAATAGCTACTTTGAGGCCTCTTTGTTCAATTAAATGAGAATTACTTACAGATATTTCACTTGTGTTACTTGTAGTTTCTGTCATGTTACACTTTACTGTACATAATTTCTGTGATTCATTATTTTTGCTAGTTGATAAGTTGGCTGATTTCTATTTAAAAATCAATGTAAAAAATATTAATATATACAAGGTGTTCGGAAATTGGCGCACTTCCTCTGAGGGGCAGTTTTCAGAGGGTAAACAGAGTCAAAAAGTCAGCCACTTTTCAATCCGGAGCTTAGTTTTTGAGATATTTAATAATAAAGGTACTATATATATTAGTTAGACAAAGACAGTTAATTGATTGAAGTGAGATAGCATTTCTCTGTTTTACTTCAACTATCTGTCTGTTTTTGTCTTACTAATATATATATATATATATATATAGTACCTTTATTATTAAATAACTCAAAAACTAATCTTTAGATTAAAAAATGATATAGGACTTTTCGACTCGGTTTACCCTCAAAAAACTACCCCTCAGAGGAAGTACGCCAATTTTCGGACACCCTGTATACAGGATGTTCGAAAACACACATACATTCTTTAAGGGAGTAACTCTTGATTACGAATTTAAGATAACTTAATTTTTGAAATATTTAATAATAAAGAAGCTATTAGTTAGACAAAGACAGATAGATAGTTGAAACGATACAGGGTGTTATAGAACAATCGTACTTCTTTTTAAAAGGAGTGATTTCTAATACTATTTTAAAAGATTTGTCTTTTTGGAATTTTTTGATTTGAGGCTTCATATTCAAGATATTAAATGATATAAATGCTATTCCTTAGACAGAGACACTTTAATAGTTGAATTAAGGTGATGTTACTCTGACTCATTTCAACTATTGGAGTATTTATATTTAATTAATGAAATTTATATGATTGAATATCTTGAAAATAAAGCTTTAAATTAAAAAATTCCAAAAGAAGAAAAAATTCTTAAAATAATGTTAGGAATTACCTCTTAAGAAATGTCCGCTTTTTTTCCAGATACCCTATATAACTATAATTTGTCTTTTATCTATCTTACTTCAACTATCTGTCTGTCTTTGTCTAATTAATAATACCTTTATTATCAAATATCTCAAAAACTAAGCTAAAGATCGAAAAATTACGAAGGACGTTTAAATTTAATTTAGCTTTAGAATTCCTAGTATATCCTCTTTAATACCAATTTATATTAATGAAATCTCACCTTTAATTCATGCAATTCATTCCATAAAGCTTGAAATTCAGGTTCAAGTTTCATTGGAGCTATTGTTTTTGCATTTGTGTTACGAGTTTCTTTATCCATACTTTTATTCATTGACAAATTTTGGCCTTTTGAAGTAATCCTTTCCATTGTTTGTAGGACTGGAGAATGACGACTACTACTACTGGCTCTATCAGTGTTCTTCAAAATAAGTGGCCGCGCATTCTGAAATGATTCGGAATGCATCATTTCATTATTAAAATTTGTCTAAATGACATAAATGTATTGTTAATATTTACTCTTTCTTGTTGATTATGTGACGAAAGTTTAGTTAATGCTGGTTGCCTCCAGGATTCAGCAGGTGCTGGTGGAGTAGATGGTAATGGCAATCGTAAGGGTAATGGTAAGGATGATAAAGGAGGATAAGGCTCAGAAAAGCGTTTTGGTATAGCAGCAACTTGAGTAACTGGAGCAGTCGCATTCGCCGTGATCTGCGTTGGTCGCCGCCAAGATTCTGGATTATCTAATGATTTTTCATTTTGAGTAAATGGAATGATAGATGATTTGCCTTGCTCGAATCTTTCACCATGTGATATATTAATAAAATCTGCTATCAACAATCGATAGCAACGATTTTCTGAAGAAGTTGAAAGTGTTAAGCCACCGACAAATGAAGTATCAAATAGCACACAGTAAATATTTTCTCTTACGATTTCCGCTTTTTGTACTTCAATAATGGTACCTTTTAAACCAAGAGGAACTGTAAAGCAATCTCTTACACAAACAATTCTGTCAAACAAGTAATGCTGTGCTTTCACATCCGGTGGACAATTTCGTGACTGCAATTCAGGTTTTAATAGCAGATGCAATTTGACCTGCATCAATATATGCTTATTTTTGGTGGATTTTTTAGCACAGTTATCAAGTTCTTTCTCTATTTCCCGCACTACAGTTGGTTCAAGCATTTCTGCATCACAGCTGCGGCTTTCAATACCATAAAATTCTTGTTCCTTTAACCAAGCTAATAATTCATTCATTTTCTCAGGTACTTGTCCAAATAATTCATCCTCGTAGTATACATCATTCATTACATTTTTTGCCAGTTTTTCAAATAATTCTGGACACTTGATCATGTAGTTACGAATAGCCTCTATCACTTTAGAACTATAAAACCATTGACCATTTTGTTTTTTCGTGTAACCAAGGACCTGCTCATTACGTTTATTAAATTTTAAGTTTAAACCAACATTATGTTTTGTTACAGTTTCTACATTTTCACCCAATGATCGTTGAGTAACAAAAATTGTTCCAGTGATTCTACTAAGAAGATGGCTACTTATTCCTAAACGTTGTGCAGCAATACTACCATGCATATATTGTAATTTCAACTTAGCATGTATTTGCTTTACTCTTTCAAAATTAGGCTCTTTCATAACTTTCATGGAAACTTTTATTCTGTTAGAAGTTAAGCACATTTCAGAATCCACAACTTCAGCTTTTGATCCATAATAAGGATATCCAAGCATGAAACATATACTTCCAACAGTGAAAATTTCAGTAACAGTTTTTTGGGTTTTCTTGTTATCATAGTAAGCATTAATATCCTTCAAAATCATTTGATATGCATAAGTATTTGGTACATCACACCATTGTTTTACAAGGCAGAGTTTTCCTTGAGAACTGAAGGAATATTTTGCTCCTATTAAAGGTTGAGCATGAACCAATATTTTAGTTTCACCAATGTCTATACCCCAACGCATTTTATATGCTTCACTAACATGTTTTTTCTCTTGATGCCATAAAGATTCTTTTATTGGAACAGAGCACAAAGAATCACTAGAATTTTTTCTTTCATTAGAAGAAGACTTATCATTTAAGGAAAACTTTGTGTCGCAGTTAGATACAGCTATAACTTTAGCTTCCGTAAGATGAGGCCAATTTACATGAATAATATTACCTAACAGTTCTAATACTAAATCTTTAAAATCTAATAAAATTTCTTTAGGCTTAATATATAATATCATATTTTCTCCTCTAGATGGTTGTTCAAATACTTTAACTTTGGCATTTTCTAATTTTGGTGTATGCTCAATGAAATTTAAGGTAGGAAATCCTGGAAAATATACATTTAGCCTTGCATTTGAGAATAAAACATTTTTAACTTTCTCTCTTGGAACAACTATATCTTTAGGACTTTTTATTGTTATTTTTGCATAATTGTGATTTAAGTTTGAAAAGTATTCTGGTGAATTGTAAATACCCAAATCTTCACTTGTATATGAAAATATATACATTGGTCCATGCTTGTTTCTCTTTTTTTCTGCCTCTGTCAATTTATCAAAATGAGGCTCCATGGCATCTAATAAAGTTTTTTCATTTATAAAAGGAATAAGAACAACTGCCTCCCATTCTTGTTTTTTACCATTTAAATCTGTTTTAAAATTATTTGGATAATAACTTATGATGGGAGATTTCTCTTCAGTTAATAAATGTTGAAATGCATTTGGCAAAAGATTTTTACTATAGCTTGGTAGTACTGCTAATAATTGAGTATATGGTAAAAAAGGTTCTCCTAATTCAAAATCTAATTTAAGATCCTTAAAATCTTTTATATCCGATATGTATGGTGCATAATGATGTGGATAATACCATGACCAACTACAACAGCCATTATAATAATAATATAAATTCCACTGAACTGCTCGAACATAGCCCTCTGCTTGTGAACGCAATACATCTTCATTTACAATTTCGTATTCAAGTTTATTCATATAATAATCACGCTTGTGTTGAACAAACTCAACAGTATACATTTCATTATCAGATTCCTCATCTTGTGAAATATCATAATTATCATCGTCATCATTGTCATCGTCATCATCAGCATCTTCATTATCACCTTCATCTTCCTCCTTATTAACTGATCGTTGTAAAAATTTATTAACAGATGTATTTAAATAACTTAATTCTTGTTTATATACATCTTTACAGAATGAGCTTTTACTGTTATCAATGTTAATTTCATTTGCTTTATTATTTTGGTCCAAATTCTTTTCTTTAGTTTGTTTACCACTCATTTTGCTTTCAAAATACTTTAAATCAGCGTAATGTTCAGAGAATTGTTCTATATCAATATGGCCAAGTCTTTCCATGAACTTCTCAAAACGAGTTAAATTTAATGTTCCTGACTCATTTATATAACCATCTAACGTTGGTAATACTTCCATATATGCATGATACAGTATTGGCAAAGCACCTTGTGCAATATGCAAATTTGGCAAATGTGGTATAAAATCATTGCCAACAAGAAATCCCATCAATACCCAATCATCTATAATTTTTTCTATATCAAAAAAGTCTATCTTACTTTTTAATGCAGAAAATTCATGTTCTATATATTCCCGTAATAAAGATAAATGTAATAAACAAAACTTTGTTTCTTCAGGTGTAATAATTTTTTTCTGCTTTTTGCCAAATTTAACTTCTTCTCTTAATACCGAAAAATGTGGTTCATGAGAACAAAGACCCAACATTATTAAATCTGCATCAAGACCATACAAACAATGTTTTGTGTCTGAATTATAATCTGCTTGAATTTTTAAATATCTTAAATAATCCATAATTTTATGTTCTCCTTCACCTGGTACCTGTAACATGTTTAAAAAAAATTAAACATAATCATCAATCAGGATATAATATGAAATAAAAAATTATATAAATTTTCCAAACCTCTGATCCACTAAATATAACTTGACATTTCTGCCATTGTCTATCATTTGATATTTTGTATGTAATAAAATACTTTAACTGTTCATTTAATTTTGCCATAAAAACTGTTCCTGGAGTGATACAATTTGAATCAAATCTGTTTTCTTTAGGAATATGAATACCTTTTGATTCTGCTTTAGCATTCAAAACTTCTGCTTCTTTAGCAGATCTAAAACGACGTCCTCTTTGCTGATTTATTTTTGCACGTGGTGCTACACCATCAACAGCCAAAAAAAATAATTTTTGTGGCTGAATCATACGAAAAAGTATTTCAATATAATGAAATATATTTTTAAAAATATCTTCCTCCGTAATTTGAAAATGTACATCACTATCATTTGGATGTGAACATCCATGTATAATACCATTTACATCCAAATACAGATTATCAAATTCGGGTATCTATAAAAAAAAGAAATAGTATTTGAAAATTATATTGATTTAAATATAAGTTTTTAAAAAGGAGAAAGTTACAGAAAAAGAGAAAATTTGCATGTAATAAAGTATTCAAATAAATTCCCAAATAATTTGTTATCTTAACAGTATAAAAATAATATTTCTTACTTGATATTCCGATATAGTTTCACTGAGGCAAGGATATCTTTCACTTATAAATCTATAAAATTTTGGTACACCCATATTGATGTATTATAAATATCTTTCAATCTAAATAATATATTATATGAACAAATTATAATAATTAGTTTGCGGAAGGTTAAAAACCTAATTCTATAAATGTATATATAAGATATATCAGTGCAAATTAATAAACATATAGTACACAAACAGAAATTCTAGCGTTGTTTTTTATTTTAGTTTTTTGTTAGTACTAATAATCACAGCTAACATTACACAGACTATAGATTTTCAGTTTTAAAGTAAATTTTAGAACAGACTTTAATGTACACTGACGACGATGATGCTGTACATATATATAGTCTATAGTCCCGGTCTGACTTAGAGTATAGTTGAAAAAGAAGAAGGCGCATCTTCCCTTTTACTCGCATATAGCGTTAAATATCTCAACTAATAGGCAGGCGAAAAAATGTCAGAAGCATAGATCATAGACATTGTAATATCTGGACGGAGAGCCTTATGGCAAGGAGAGTGAAGATTTTAGGGACGGGGGAGGCCGCCATATCGAGTATCTTCCATTTGCGGACAAAAGTCGACTCAAATTAACTGTAGTCGTGATTTGTGCTTTCCATTCGTTTAGGAGTTGCTCGATTGACTGACACAAGTCGACTCAAACGAACTACAACTTTTAGTGGAGTTATGAAGAGTTGAAAATAGTTGCAAACTTGTGCCAATTAAAGTTTTCAGGAGTTAACACAAGTTCAAGTGAATGCAAAGCACTCATAGTCAGGTGAACCAAGTGCTGCCTTCTAGTGATTAAAGAATAAAATAACACGTGTATACTAACCGGCAATGAAGCCGCACAAACCATAGTCTATGGCTGACTTAGAATATAGTTGAAAAAGAAGAAGGCACATCTTCCTTCTCCCTGGCACATGACGTTATATATCCCAAGTGAGGGGAAGGTGGTGAAGTTTTAGGGGTATAGAGACAGGCGGAGAGTATCGCGAAAACATAGGCGATACCTCCCCTGTTTAGACTATTACTCTTAGATCAGCGCCGATATCTCTTTGCCTTTTTCCTCCAATACCCCTCGATTGAAAGACGGGGCTAAAGGGGAAAAGTAGTGGGAGGCTTTTTCCCATATAGGAATATGATGTCCTGAAGACTGCCAAAGGATGTCCGAAAAGTCTTTAGGATCATCCAAAACTGATCCAAATGACAGCCTAAAGACGTCTTGACGACGTCCTATGTCCGCGAAAAAGACCGCCATAAGATGTCCTGGCGATCTAGTAATAAGACATCCCGAAGACGTCCTAAAAATCTAGTTTTATGACATTGTGGGATGTTTAGTGAATTTAGGGTTTTTACATTTTGGGTTAATATTTCGGGACTAAAATTTAGGTTATAAAAGAATAATCGATATATATATAATAAAATTTTATTTATTCTTTTTTAAGAGCTAGTATAATAAAATACAATATTAATAAAATATATATATATAATTGTAATTATCTGAAAGTATAAATATTAAGTATTAAATACAAATCAATATCTGAAAATAAAATACTTTTTGTTTCGATTAAAGACAAGTAATAAATATAAAAATTAATAAAACTGTTCACTAACCGTTAATTCGTTTTTTCTTCTAGACATATTTTATCTATTCACGATGATGAATCGATTCTACAATTACACATTCTAAATTTTAATTTAACTCTTTACATTTTTCAGCAATAATCACTATTTAAAAACTTAGAATCTGTAACATTTTGATTATGCTCGCGATTAAAATTTCACGAAATTGAGACACACTAGTAATTGTAGCTCCGCATAGTGGGTAATTCTGCAATTAAACTGCGCCAAATCGGACTACTTTCAGATGTCCTATTCAAGACATCTCAGGATGTCTTTTAGTTGTCCTTTCTAAGACATACTAAATATGACGTCTCTGAGAAGTCTTTTAGGAACTGCCAAAAGATGTCTTCAAAAGGAGGTCCTCAAGACTTCCTTTGGAAGTCATTCCTATGTGGGTTGATTTTCAACCTTGGTTTTTGCTATTAAAAAGGCAAGGATACTTTTGAGAGGAATTTATGATTTTCGAACAAAATTGGCGTCACTATTGTCGTCCTTGTTTTACAACAGCTCAGGCATGCTTTCATCTCTATCCTTACTGGATAGATTATTCTTATTTCTTATCGACTTATATTAATAGATCAATGCTGATTTATTTATTTATTATTATACTAAGAATAAATATAATTGTAATGAATTAATATTATTAATTAAATAAGTTTTATTTTTAAAACTTGCAATATAAATTATAATTAATTTAATATATATTTATGTATAAATAATATTTAATTTCGTCACATATTATTAATTATCCAATTTAATGTCTATTATTTAATTCTTAATTTTTATATATTTATTTAATATAATTTTGGTAAATAATGGAATAATAATATTTAATGAATTATTTAATTAAATATAAAAGTATTTCTGATTATTCATAATGCAATTTTAAAATTTTCTCTTACTCTGAAGCGGCTCGTTTTTTGTTAGTTTTCGGCTATGTTCGTTAGCGCTATAAGCAATCAGAACTACTTTTATAATTAATTACATCATTTATAAAATATTATTGTCCCATTATATGAGCCATTTATTTTGAAAGTGGCCTAAGTCCATTTGTAAAATATTTTCTATTGCCCGTAATTACATGTATAACTTCAAATTATCTATTATATCCTTAAATATCTCAATTTAAAGTATAAATGGACTTAGGCCACTTTCAAAATAAATAGCTCATATATTATATTAAATAAATATATAATAATTAAGAATTAAATAATAGGCATTAAATTAAATAATCTAATATTATTTAACGGAATTAAATATTACTCATAAAAGTATATATGAAATTAATTATATATTATTATAATTTTTAAAAATAAATTAATTATAATTAATTATAAATCATGATTTCCCCTCAAAAGCATCCTTGCCTTTTTAATAGCAAAAAACAAGGATAGAATCCAAAAAGCCTCCCACTACTTTTCCCCTTTAGCCCCGTCTTTCAATAGAGGGGTATTGGAAGAAAAAGGCAAAGAGATATTAGCGCTGATCTAAGAGAGATAGTCTGATAAGGGGAGGTATCGCCTATGTTCTCGCAATACTCTTCGCCTGTCTCTATACTCTTAACACTTCTCCGCATTCCCCTCTAGCCAGTAAGGATAGAGATGAAAGCATGCCTGAGCGGTTGTCAGACAAGGACGACAATAGTGACGCCAATTTTGTCCGAAAATCAGAATTTCCCCTCAAAAGCATCCTTGTCTTTTTAATAGCAAAAAACAAGGATAGAATCCAAAACACCTCCCACCAATTTTCCCCTTTAGCCCCGTCTTTCTATCGAGGGTTATTGAAGGAAAAAAGCAAAGAAATGTCAGCGCTGATCTAAGAGAGATAGTCTGATAAGGGGAGGTATCGCCTATGTTCTCGCAATACTCTCCGCCTCTCTCTACACCCCTGAAACTTACCCGTCTTCCCCCGATTTGGGGTATATGACGTCATGTGCGAGTGAGAAGGAAGATATGCCTTCTTCTTTTTCAGCTATACTCGAAGTCAGCCATAGACTATGGTTTGTACTGCATCATTGCTGGTCAGTGTACACTTCTGGATGCAACCATTCATGATGGGTGAGCGATGAGAGAACTATAGCATTCAACAGAAAATCTAGTAATTTTGCTCAACAGTTGCACAGCGGTAGCGCAGTGATCAGTTAGCGCTAAGTGAGCAAATAAGTTTTTGCCGAACGACTCTATCCCGCTACATAAAGGAGTAAATCAAAACAACGCATAAAATAGTTATGCTACTGAGCCTAAACAATGGATTAAATTTAAATGTGCTAAATACAACACATAGTAACAACTCATAGTTATTATGTTCCGCCATGTTAACTTACAACAAGTTGAGTAAAGTGAGCGGAAAAATTTTCCGCTACATAAAATGGCGTCCGCTCAGTAGCCGCTCACTTAGCGCTTTTACTGAGCGGTAGCGTTCAGTAGAAAATTTTACAACAGTTTCGCAACTGTTGAGTCTGCTGAACGCACCCAATGATTGCAAATGATTATTCTGGTTATTTTCCAACTACAAACGATACAACATATAGCTTGTTTCACACGAATTATTGTAATTGTACAAATTTTTCTTTGATATTCAAGCATAAATAGACACAGGCTAATAACTGTGTTGTGATTTTATATCTTTTCCGACTATAGTACAATAGTGCGTGTCATGTAAGTTATGTATTTGCTTTGATGTGTGCCGCTGGTAAATGAAAAACACCCTATGTTATAGCAGAGGACAAGCATAAATGTTATAAACTCTAAGAAGGGATAATAAAAGTTTAGCATTACAAACGTAACGAGGGCAGGGATGTCCCGTTTTTCAAGGTTTATACGGTGATTTCCTTATCAATTGCTTTTATTGCTAATGTATTTTTTTATCCTTTTAAAAGTAGCTATATTGCTACAATATTATATTTTTATTAAGTGTAGTGTTGTCTATAATTAAGAAAACGTTCAATCTAAATATTAAATATTAGAATCGAGTGCCACTCAAAATAGGTTAAATTGAGGATAATGTCAAAGGTAAAGATAAATAAAGAACGAGCTTAAAGTGTACAATATTTGGATTAGTAATTTATATATATTTATTTATATATTTATGTGTTTATATAAAGTATAATTGTAAAATATTTTGTACATACTAAAATTAATTAAATGGAGTTGCTACCTTTACCAGCAAAGCGAATGCGCACATCGGATAATATACAAAAATCGAATATGAAAATGCAGTTAACAGAATGCATTAGAGAATTTAATTTACCACAACAGTATCCAAGTATGATTTCAACAGTGAAAGATAAATCTATATTGAAATCTGTAATTAAAGAAACTCCGAGTTCTTTGTCTGATATTAAATATGATATCAAATTAGCAAATAATAAAGATATACAAATGAAAAATAAAATTCAAAAATTGAGAATTCAAGCCAGAGATGGTAGAGATTTAGGAGAAATTAATGTTAAACTTTTATCATGTGACAGAAATATACTTAGAGGAAAAACAATAACATTAATAAAACAGGTAAATGCCCAATCTGAAAAGAAACCTTTCATATTTAAAGAATTTCAATCGCAGACTAAAAAAAATTTTAAATTTAACGAAAATAAAAATACACTTGTAACTTTTACAAAAAATTCATATGTACAAAATATAAATGAAAATGTAATATTAGGAGATATTAAGGGAAATAAAGATAGCGTACCAAGAACAATTGGAAGTGTATCTTCACGTCATGATAAACTTAGTTATCAAAAACAAAATTTTCGTAAATTAATAAAAGGCAGTAATTTGGAACAATCTTGTACTGATACTGATAAGAAACGATTCATAAAAGTACCATGTAAACAAAAATTAATAATAATGCCTAATACTATGTTAAAAAATAATTTGATTTTACATGTCAATCAAAATCAAAATAGTGAACTAAGGGTTCCTATTTCATCAAACAGTTATAAACAATCTCAAAATGTTGAGACAGATCAAACTAAAATAGATAAAAAGATATTTTCAAAGGATAATACAGTAAAAAACACAACAGAAATTTCATTGAAAGAAAATATTACCACTGAAAGAAATAATGATGTAATCGATTCAAACTTAATTTTAAGTAATAGTCAAACTGTTAAAAAAATAATGTTAAAAAGTGGCATTGAAAAGAGAAATAGTCCAAGTAAAAATATAATTGTTAAACCTGAAGATAATGTAACAAGTGAGGCAGAAAAAAGTATTGATTCAATAGATAACAAGTCATGCCCTTCTAACAAAAGTATGGACTATGGTTTGATTAGTATCAAGAATGAACCTTCGTTTGATTCTTCAGTAGAATCACAAAAAATAATGGCAAATCAGTCAAAAACTTTTAATGAAAGTAATCTTTCTTCCATAGTTCTATCAAAAAGAGAACATATAAATGAAAGTTGGAATATTTTGAAGAAAGCAGTAAGCAGTGTTAATGACATAGAGCTAAGAACAAAAGCATTGAAAGCTTTATCAGACTGTGGTATTAGTAAGAAAAAGTTTATTCCATTAAATCCAAATCCAGAATTAAAATCAGTTAATGATGCATTGGTACAAACTCAAGTATTTGGACTTTTAGATCCTGATAATTTTATATTAGTGACAAGAAATTCAGAGGCTATTCAAAGAATAAAAGAAAAAGAATATTGCAATAAGGAGATATTCTTAAATAATGATTTGGAAGAGAATCTTGAAACATTTACAAATAATGATTTTAATTTAGATTTTCTTGATGATTGGGCATCTTCAGAAGATTTGATAAAAGTGAAAGAAACATTTACTCAACCCAGTAGTAGTAATGGTAGTAATAATAGTACTAGTAATATATATCAATATGCTTATGATCAACTGCAAAAAGATTTTAACAATATGAAAGAATGGGATGAAAATGGTTTACTAAACATTCATAAAGCAGTAATAAACAATCATGAATTTGATGTTAGAAGATACATAATGATTTTGAAAGCATATGATAAAACAATTGATATTTTAACTGAAGATGGAATGGTAGAATTATATTTAATTTTTTAGTAAATACAGGGTATTTTAGTAAGGTACAACCAAATTTTAAGGGATTCTAAAATAATTTTCTACTTACTTTCTTCGATCTGCAGCTAAGTTTTAAAGATATTTAATAAGAAAAATATTAATTAAATAGAGACAATTAGTTCAAATGAGATAACGCTACTCCATCTTACTTCAACTAATTGATTTTTTTGTCTAATTAATAGTTATAATATAGTAAAATAATAACAGAAAAATGTGGTAAACAAAAAATCATCTTAAAGAAAAGCCCTTCTACAATTTCTTAAAGTTTAGCCAATCTTCACTGAAATACCCTGTGATAAATTTGTAATTAAATCGTTTGTTATTCTTGTTATTTATTTCAGACAAGTTTAGAATTGGCAATAAAACATTCAGCATCTGAATCGATAATAAAATTATTATTGGCAGAAGGAGCGCAACCCGTATTATTAAAAGCTGCATATGAATCAGCATTGATATTAGCTTGTAAGATTAAATCATCGTTAATTTCTGAACTTGTTAATCATGTCTCAAATAAAAAATTGCTAGATAAAATGGATGCTTTGGGTAAAGTTTCTGATAAATTTTATTTAAATTGAATAAAATTAAACAAACTAATTCTTATTTTTTAATTATATATTTATTTGAATAATAAATACTTTTTAGGATTTGCTCCTTTGCATTATTGCGCCCAAAATGGGGATACAAAAGGATTATCCAGTTTAGTAAAAGCAGGTGCAGATGTCAATTTAAAAGATAAGCGGTCTGGACGAACGTCACTTTTTCATGCTTTAGAAAACAAACATATACAAACAGCACAGGTTTTAATAGATTATGGAGCAAGAACTGATATCACAAATTATTCAGGACAAACAGTAATGTGTTTAATAGATGATATTCGAGATTTATCATTTACGACTATATGTAGTAAAATAAAATAAATTGTAAATAGAATAATTACCATCAATTATACACACCTAATATACATAAATTAACATAATTATATGTATTGTACAATAAATCATAATATTACTTACTCAGTAATAATATTTATTAATATTTTGTGTCCAAATTTTTTAAAAAATATATTAAGTATAATCATTTTGTAATCTTTTAATCTGTTTTTTACGAAATAGAAATAAATTTTAACGGATGACGTTTTTTCTTAAATTACATAGTAATACAACATGTCGGTTAAGACTATAATGTGGTTACTAGGATTATTTTCTGTTAATCTCATAGATAGGATTTTGTAAATATTGTACAGGAAACGCAGAAATAAAGGAATCCATAGTTAAAAAAGGTTTATGACAATGAACTGAATCAAAAAGTCTTTAGGCATTTTTTGTTGTAGAACTTAATTTTTGAATTATGAAGGTTTTTCTGTATGTAATTTTATTAACGTTCATATTTTCGACTGCACATACTGACCATACCCAATATTCAAGAGCATAAAAATAAATAATATTAATTGTCTGATTTTAAAATGTCAAAAAAACTTGATATCAGTAGATTAACAATTATAGTTTTTACATCTATGCTATTGCATGGATAAAATTCGTTCATTAATTAAAAATTTTTGTTTATAAAAGTACTCATTTACCTGCATTTCTTATAAAAGTAATTAATTTGTAAACTTAATATATCTTTAAAAATTGTGCATTTAATAATTTGATACAACATATGTGTATATTAACAATTATGATCAAGTTAAATATTAAATTAGTTGAACTAGAAATATTTTTTAATTAGAAGAAATAAGTGTTTTTAGTAAAAAGAAGTAAAATTGAAGTTATGGGAAGGAACTCCTATGGGTTTTATAGTTAATGATGAGTCTAATAAATAATTATATTATTAATAAAAGGTTGATATGCATATTAGTGCGCAGTAGATGAAGAAAATTCATTAAATAATTATACAAAAAAATAATTTAATATACATGAAAATATTTCGCAGAAATTTATTATAAAATATCTGATGTTTTGATTTTCCTACAAGTGACCTGCATTTTTCTTTAAATGTACTACGGTATTGTTCTGTAACGTCATAGCGAGTTGATGTTATAACTGTACCATCCCGCGCATAATAACCAATAAAATTAAGTACAAAAAAGCTTTTTAATTCAAAAATAAAGCTCCGAATTAAAAAGTGGTAAAAGAATTTTTGATTCAGTTTAATATCAGGATTCATAATTTAACCGGGGATGGGTTTTTTCTTTAGACCTTTTGAGGTCATTATTTCACTTTAATTAATTAATAGAATCTAATTAAGGCAACTAAGAGACTACCAGAGGATGTCTTGCGTAGAACGACTGAAAGTAGTTTTATTATTTAGCATAGTTTAATTGCTTATATATATATTATATGCTTTTATTATGATATTTTATTTTGTTAGACTAAATTAAAAAAAAAAGAATTAATTAATTAATGGAATCTAATTAAGGCAACTAAGAGACTACCAGAGGATGTCTTGCGTAGAACGACTGAAAGTAGTTTTATTATTTAGCATAGTTTAATTGCTTATATATATATTATATGCTTTTATTATGATATTTTATTTTGTTAGACTAAATTAAAAAAAAAAGAATTGTAATATATATATATATATAATATACACATCGATGTTTTCACCATACCTAAATTTTATTCCCAAGGTAATATCTTGAAATGCAAATCCCCTAGAATTATTAAACGTCCTGTAAATATCTTATAACTAGACTTTTGGAACAACTTCAGGATGTTTTTTTCTTAGATCTTAAAACGTTTGAGTGCGGGACAAGTTTTGTGGGTATATGCCAAAATTGCGGATGTGTTCGAATATATATAAACAAAAATTAATGGACATTAACTAATTTGATCATAAATATTGTGTTAATAAAGAAAAAAGCACATATAAAGTAAAATTTTGTTCACTTAATTTACTATTGATTTATTTCTATGAAAATAGTAAAAAAATTATAATTCAAAACTTTTTTTCGCAATTGTAGTTTACTACACAAAGCGCGTGAAGCCCTCTCTTACATAGTGAAAGCGACCGAATATAAGCGAAGATTAGTAAAATTTTGGCAATAAAACAAAGCAAAAGTGTAAGAATGTGTGTGATAAGACGAATAAACAACGAGTAATGACTGCTAAGAGGACCCTTCTATTTCTTTGTACTCTCTTTGTTTAATCAAATATATATAATTTTGTATAAACCTACACTAATGCAGTCACCTTAAATGTACACTAAACAGAAACAATAAATAGGAGCACTAATACCCTTTCTGCAATTTTTACATAAAACAAGAGGAGCGCTATCGCGCTTCCCGCAATTTTGGCACTCTAACAAGAGGAGCGCGATAACGCTCCTTCGCACTCAACGGTTAAAACATCCTATAAGGGATATTCTATTGTTTACGCACATAGAATGTACTTGAGACATCCTATGGATGTCTTCTACAGATTCTAAAGATAGTCGAGATATCTTCTAGACATCATATTTCTATATGGGAAATTCATAAGTGTTGTAAATTTAATAATAAGATTAAAGTAGATACTTGTACACTATTAAAATTTTAAATAACAAAAGGAATTAAGTGAGTTATATTGGTATTTTATCTTAGATTTGAAAAAGTATTATTAAAACTAAATTAAAGTTAGTGCTTAAAAAAAGGGTATGGAGATTGGACCAAGTTCGGAAGGTAACACATCTTGAAATCAGTACGTTCATAAGGTTTCTAGGTAAAGTGAGTAAATCGTGGTGAAAGACGGGATTAAGGTTATTGTCAGTCATATATGTTGTATCAGTTCGTTTAGTTAAAGGTGTAATATTTTTTTCATTTAAGGGTATACACATACAGAAAAATCTTATTTATTACAATATTATTGTTAACAATATGGATTTAGAAAACCAACGACATAGTTCGGAAAGGAGGTAAACCACTAAAAATATAATTTTTAGTTTCCTAGCCTCAAATTTCGAAATTATTATTTATAACTTATATTGTTTTCTTTAGTTTGATAAAGTATTAATTTTGTCCTGTTGCTTTGTAAAATGTAAGTTTATACTTTTCTGATTTTTTTCATTATAGTTTTGATACAGACGATGATTCAGATTACGCTATGATTAAGCAAATAAAAGCAGAACCAGAAGCTATATTACATCAAGAAGATGATATAATGGCACAATTACAACAAGATAGTTCAGATTTAGAAGTTGAACCAAGTTTTGCGCTAGAAAATATAACAAATGGCGATGATTCCAATGAAGGCATACTTATACAGCATATGGATATAAGAGAACCTCTATCTACGTTACGAAATCTATTGGAGCAAAGACTTGGAGTTGAATTAACAGATTATACATTTTGGTTACAAGATACACAAGTGGTATTTACTTATAAAACTTAATATATCGTGTACACATAAAAAACCTTAATAGTTAATATATTAAGAAAAGTAATTATTGAATGAAGATACTCTTTGAGTTAATACCTTAATTTTTTAACTCAAGTTTAGATTTTTATCTTAACAATTATATGAATTTAATTTTTTTTTATATAAAATATCAAATAAAAATAAAAAAAAATTTTTCTATTGAAGGTTCCAAAAGATACTTTTGGTGGAATGTTATTTTTATGATTACTTATTATTAGTGTTAATACAATATTTCAATATTGCATCTAAATTGTTTTTCTTTATTATTTGATCCAAGAATATCTTTATTATCTGTCTATTTAGGTTATTTATATATTATTTATATTTATTTTAATTAATACTTATTTTATTATTTTAGTTAGAAAGTCACAAAAACTTAGTAGATCAGTGTGTTCAAGGAGAAGGACTTGTACAAATTAATGTACAAATAAAGGCAACACAGAGAAAAATAAATATTGTAGATGTTTTAAAGCCAACTGAAGAATATATAGAATTTGCAGAAAATTCATGTATGTAATAAATTAGTAGAAAAATCATACTTGTTTTATAAATGTACAAAAATAAAAATTAAAGGTTTTATTTTTTTCTAGCTTCAATGTCTCTTAATGAAGAAAATAAGCAAAATGTAATAAGATGGATGGTAGACACACAGTATAAGAAAGAACAGGTATAGTGTAATTACACTTTAAATAAAAGTACTAAGTTTTCTGAAACATTAAACATTCAGCTATTATGTAAATGCAGGAACGTTTAAAAATACCTTCTGATCCAAAAGAATGGACTCAAACGCACGTGAAACATTGGTTACAATGGGCAGTTAGACAATTTAATTTGGTATCTTTGAGACTAGCAGATTGGAATATTACTGGTGCCCAGTTATGTAATTTGACTTTAGAAGAATTTCAAACTAAAGTCCCTCTTGATCCGGGAGATGTTTTTTGGACTCATTTGGAACTTTTGAGAAAATGTAAATTTGTTGGTAAGTGAATCTATTAATTCTCATAATCTCGTAAATTATTTTGAGAAAATATAATTTGAGTTATAATATATTAATTATTCAGAAAGATATTAAAAGTTGATAAATAGTATTTACTTTTTTTAGCCGTTGTACAAAAGGATCCTTCTACAGCATCTAATGAAAATGCGAAAGAAAAACCTATAAAACGATATCAAAAAATTGCAAAATCTCGAACTTCTATAAATCATCATCAACAGCATCAACAACAACAACAACTACAACTACAAATACAACAACAACAACAAAAACATCAACAACAAGCTCGTTTGGTTAATATACCAATAACAAGTTTAGAATCAACGTCGGTTAATGTTGGTACGTCATCTCGAACTGTGAACAGTGGTCAAATTCAATTGTGGCAATTTTTACTAGAATTATTAACTGATCGAGAGCACAGAAATGTTATTCAGTGGGTGGGAACCGAAGGCGAGTTTAAACTTAATCAACCGGAAGCAGTAGCACAATTGTGGGGTGCGCGTAAAAATAAGCCATCAATGAATTATGAAAAGTTAAGTAGAGCTTTACGATATTATTACGATGGAGATATGATATCTAAGGTACACGGGAAAAGATTCGTTTATAAGTTTGTATGCGATTTAAAACAATTGTTGGGCTACTCGGCAGCCGAATTAAGCAAATTAGTTGAAGAAGGCAGAAGATACTTTTGACATTGACAAAGTCAATTAAAAAGGTTTATCTGAATGAAAATGCTTGTTCATATGCGCGTGTATGACATAATGTGATTATGAATACAAATTTGTTTTTTATTGTAAATAACTATAATATAAAAAATAAAGGAAACGATTCAATTTTACTTGTTTTATAATTATTCCAAGAGGAAATGAAAGAAAATGAAAGAATGAAAGATAACTAATAAATATTTTAATAATAATGTAATATTATTTTTGTAAATAATGTATATGAATACACAAGAGGTCAATGTAATCGTAGAAAAGTTGAGAATAAAGCTCAGTATTTGGAGCAATTATTCCAAAATTTGTCGTTAATGAAGAAAAACGCGTAGGATTCGCGGATGCTAGATGCTCTCCGAAAGAGGATAGACTGTAGTTACGTCTGACTTTTGTTCGGCAAAAGGCAGCACTCATCGCCAATACCAGAGAATCTAGCCTGTGAGATATCGGACGCGACGTCACAAGTTAGGGTCTCAGGGAACCGGCGACGCGGCAGGCTTTATAATCAGCCCGCCCGCCAATGCCCTTTTCTGTCACCCTTATTTCCCTTACACTTAAACTTTTGATTAAATCCATACCTCTCTATTGTAGTTTTTTTTGTAGTCCTTACTGTCTTAACGTCCTTATTGTTCAAAACTACAAAAATGATCTTTACACAGTATTCATCACATTTACTTATGCTACGCAATATCTCATATCCCAGATTTTGCAATAAATATATTTCTACTTAATATTCTTATTGTATTATTTAAGAAATTTTAATAAACGCGCTTAATATTAAATGTTTTAGTGCGTAAAAGCGGCGAAAACATAAACAATAATGGCAGCAACAACAATAAGAAAAATAAAAGAAAAGAATGACTATAATTTAATAATAGTAATGATAAAAATGCTTTTTTATAGAGATAAGTAATTCATAGATATTTTTTATCCCCTTGACTGTTATGCGCACAAGCGCTTGCGCGTTCTCACCCCTCTCCTTTTTTATCTCTCACTCACTCTTCTCCCCCCCCCCCCCCCTCTCTATATATCACACACTCTATTTCTCTTACTCTCACTTTCTATCAATTCATACAGGTGGAAATCACGTTGTGGCGCCGACGACTGGGAAAGTTAGCAAGTTGTACAGTGGACTTCGTAATTGGCGAATTTCTATTCCCTACTATACAACCTACTACCTCACCCAGGCATCGCCGCTACTGTTTTGTTTCTCGAAGGTATCTTCTTTTTTGATCGTTTTCCCTTAGTGCAGAATATCCTCTTATTGATTTATCCTCTTCTGCGTTGTCCAATTAAGCTGTTTTTTATCCACTAATCATTTACCGTAATATGTTTTTCACTTTTAACTTCGTTGATCAATTATGTTCTATAGATTTACCTATTTATCTAATTTTTAACAAGACTCATTGTTTTCAAGTAGTATTTTTCCAAAAACAATAATTCCTTATTTATATTTATTAATGTTATTGATTAATACGCTTTCACATATTCGGTTTGTTAATTAAGAAGAAACGATATCGTGGAACTTTTGTTGGGCAGAAAACTTCACGTCGGCCTGACTACATGTACCGGTAGATAGGAGCTTGCGGTATGCATATAAAAAAGCCCACAAGTTCGGATCTACGGGTTAGTGTCATCAAGTATGGTTTAAATCAAATTTATTCTGATGGTGTGGATCATTGCAAGATCTTGCCTCTTCGTCTCGAAACTTTTTAGCCTCAGCTTTAGAATTACGTCCAGTAGTCAAGAACGTCCAAAAAAAGGAAATTTAACCTGAAAATGATGGAAAGTAATTAGCAGCGTTATAATAACTTCATTAAATATATATGTATGTACATATTAAAAGAGGAAGAGAGAGAGAGAGAGAGAGAGAGAGAGAGAGAGAGAGAGAGAGAGAGAGAGAGAAAGTAGAGACTTTCTAAAGTATACTAAGGAAGAAAAGTGAGGATAGTAAACATAGTGAATAGTAGATAGACATGCAGATAGTAAATAGGGGCTAGCACAGAGAGCTCTATCTCCGCCCATCATTGACTAGGCAGCTGTTGCCTCGGCCAATGAATGCAATGTTTTCCCATAAACAAGTGTAGGCATGGCTTAGCTTGGACCTTTTTTTTCTTCTTTCTCTTTCTTTCCCATTTCCTCTCTTTCTCACTATCTATGATCTTTAACTAATCATAACTATCATTGACAGTATCATACCTGCTATCATAAATTTATTTTCCTTTAACGCTTTAATTTTTATTTAAAAAAAAATAATAAAAGTAGAAGAGGAAAGAGAGAGAAAGAGAAGGGATGATTTGACAAGCGCAGGTTAAGTAAACAAGCCTAAGATGTATTGTTTAATTTTTGATATAGAAATATAGAACAAAAATTTTTTCAATTACTTTTATAATTTCTTTTTACTTTTACCCTCTTAAATGATATCATGGGTGAAACATTACCCCATGCAAATTATTCTTCTAACTGTTATTCAATTATTGGTATAACATTCATTTTTTCTGTAATCATTCGTGATGTCAGTAAAGATAACTTTATCATAAAATAATTCATTTTTGTTATGCACTGAGTTTGCTGAAAACTAAGAAAATAAAGAAAACCAGTCTTTTTTAGATAATATCATTTAAAGGTTAAAATAATGTTATTGTTCTAAAGAATCACAGGGGAAGTAGTTACTGCTGATCGACTAAATTTTAAAATTACTTCTAAATCACACTCATTTTTTCTCTTTCAGTTTTGCTATTTATGATAGGAATATAAAGAAAAGGAGAAGAGAGGAGATAAGGAATGGCTATGTCGTCGTAATATGCGCCTGCGCTAGGGAAAACTGAAACTGCGAGGAAGGTTGCTGACCCCAGGAATTCGAATGGATTCAACGGCGAGGTTAAGGGTAGTTTTTACAATTCAAGGATACATTGTTGTTATCGATAAAATTCCCTTACTAAGATTGTTATTTGGTTCGCTGATTCGGAGAGAAAATCTGCTGATTCCATTTACAACGTTTTTCACTCAATTCTTAAATTTCTCTTGGAAAATGTAACAAAAGCCACCATTTCATGTACAAAATATGAATGAAGTTGTTCATATAATTGGTACTTCTTCTTAAAAAGGAAAAAATTACGTAAAAGCACGCAATACGTGAATAAGAGAAAAGAGAGTATTTCTTTTAATGCAAAAAAGATTATCCGCTAAATGTATATTAATCCTATATAATAATAATAAATAATTTATAGTCTAACATATCCAATAAAAGAAAAATTTAAAAAAATGTCCTACGAGAATTTGAAAAATTTTTTTTCAAAAATAATCTTTGATTTTAAAAAAGTATATCGAAAATTGGCTCTGACATTGGCACTGGCACTGGCACTGGTACTTGTACTTGCACTTGCACTTGCACTTGCACTTGCAACTGACGCTGATACTTACACTTCCACTTGTATTTATGTTTTTGCAATTATACTCGGAGAGGTCGATTATCATTTAATTATTTCTCGTGTTTGTTAAGGAGAATGTTTCTTTCAGAAAGCTAGAGAAAATAAATGATTAATAAGAACAAAGCTCATAGCCAGGCTTTATCCATATCCTTCACTTACATTTATCATGTAAAAATTCATGTTGTTGCGTATGATCTCGTAAGAAATAAAAATTTCTAATATTTCAGATATTTAAGATATTTTGTACGAGCAAAATAATTTGTAAATAAATAAATCAAATAAAGCTAAAATTTCATGTTAAGATAAGAATTAACGTATAGAGAAAAGACCGATCTTAGAGAGATATTAAATAAAACAAGAATTGATAAAGAGAGAGGAGGTAGACGAGATCAGAATTAAAAGCAGATAGAGAGGTTACTGAAATAATAAAAAATATAACTAGTTGGGAGAGAGAGAGAGAGAGAGGTCTGTTCGTATTTAGTCTTAACATTTATTATTCTTCGTGTCCTCATGAGCAACGGCAATAGCAATAGTACAGCAACCATACTAGTGGTACAGCCATTAACTTATTAGAAGAATGTCGATCGAATACTTTAGGAGCAAGTGGAATTGAAAGAATTAAATGCGAAAAAAATGAGAATGAATAAGCAAGCAAAGGACAAACGGGCAGGCAAATAACCAAGCAAGCAAGGAAGGTAGTTATAAAAAAAAGAAACAAACGAAGGAACGAATGAACGAACGAACGAATGAACAAACACCATTATCTATTTCGTGTGTATTATCACGATGGAAGCATTGTTTTTGTGAAATGTAATCACAAACAAAGAGTGTTGACAGTTAAAAGTTCCATCTGCTTTTACCGATTGGAACAATTCTTTGGACTTGACACGGTAAGGTGAAATAGAGCTTTTGTGAGAACGACAGATGACGATGGACTATGCGTGTGCGTACTGTGAAACGCCCGGGCGACAGCAAGCACGTAGCGGACTGCAAGGAACGAAATGGACAGAGAGAAAGGGGAATGGATGAAGAAACGAAGGAACGAAGGAATGGACGCTGACGACGCCGACGCTGACGCCGTCGACGACGTCGATGCTGATTATGATGCCAAAACTATGAAGGACCAAGAAGGAGAAAGTACAATTAAAGCCAAAATCAAAAATTTAATCAATAACTAAATCGAATCTATATGTAATTTGGAGTTGGATGTGTATCGAGGCTGTAGATGTAAAAGATGAAAATAAATGCAGGGTGTCCTAAAATAAACGCACAGTTTTTGAAAGGATTGTTTCTGACGTAAAACCAACTTGAAAAGTTCTCACCACTTTTCAATACGCAGTTTAAATTTCAAAGTATTCGTTAATCAAGTTATTATTAGTTAAGCAAAGAGAGAGAGAGAGAGAGAGAGAGAGAACTAGATAGTTGAAGTGAAATAATATCATTTTAACGCGTTTCAACTATCTGTCTATTTCTGTCTAGCTAATAGTATATCTTTGTTATTGAATATTTCAAACTAGACTGCATATCGAAAAGTGGTGAGGAACATTTCGTCTTAATTTTATACGAAGAGGTACTTTTCTAAAAATTGAGACATTCTATATATACAGCATGTAACATCCACATATTCTATAAATTTAAGGAGTTGTAGAGGGAATTATTCTAAAACGATTTTTCACTTACCATTTTTTGATCGAAGGCTTAATTTTCAAGATATTCGATGGTAAAAGTACTATTCGTTAGACAGAGTGGCGTTATCTCACTTCAGCCAATTCATTGTCTCTATCTAACTGTCACTTATGGTATCTATATCATCGAATATCTTGAAAATTAAATCTCGTATCGAAAAGTACTAAATGAAAAATTGTCTTAGAATCACCCCTTCTACAAATTTTTAAGTTTGGCCTAGGATCCCTGTTACACCCTGTATATTAAGTGAGTGAGTGAGTGAGTGAGGTGTGTGAGTGTGAGTAAAGGGGGGGGGGGGAGAAACAGAATAGGAAATAGGAGAGAATGGAAAGGAAGGATGCAGGAACTGAACAAAAAGGAAGATAATGAATGCGATGAGAAAGTGGGTGAGAGGTAAAAAGAATAGAGAGAGGGAAGGAGGAAAAGAAAGAAGAGAGGTGGGTAAGAGGTTATCCACTGTTGGTGGAGTGAAATTCACTCATTCACTCACTCACTCATTCAGTTACTCCCTTTCTCTCTCTTTCTCTCTTTGACAAAATGACCCTTTTCTCTACTTCCGCTCTACAGTATACATAAGCATACATTTCCTTGCATTTGAGCTTGGAACACCGTGGATGACAAGTCAATTGATCCTTGTGCGTGGCTTTTATATTTGCGACATACCAAGAGTCTTCCATAAGTCAAAACTGGAGAAAATTGCATTTCCTTCGCCATCGAGTACACATTTTAAATTGGTGATCAATATTTGCGCTTTTTAGTATGTTTTATTATATTTATATCCTATTGTGGAGAATTAATAAAAAATCTTTGTTATATACAAAGTGTAATAGTGATATATTCCATAAATTTAAGAATTTGTAGGAGTGACTCTTCATTTACCATTTTTTATCTGAAACTTAGCTTTCAAGATTTTAAATAATAAAGGTGCCATTATTTAAACAGAGAAGGAGTCAGCTAGTTGAAGAAAGATAACACCACACTATCTTACTCCAATCAAATGACTAGCCCTGTCTTATTAATGGTCCTTTAATCAGTGTATATCTTGAAAATTAAGCTTTATATCGAAAAGTGGTAAATGAAAAATCATCTTAAAATTATATTAACCTCTTCTATTATCCTTTAAAATTATTTCCAAAATTATATTGTTATACCCTGTTATAGTAGTTAAACAAAGATAGTCAACTAGTTGAAATAAGATAGTTGAAAATGAAATTAACTGGCTTTCTGTATTAAACTAAGAGTACTATTACTATTGAATATTTTTAAAATTAAGCTTCAGATTAAAAAGTTGTGAATAAAAAGTCATCTTAGATTCGAATCTTATATAACCCCTTAAATTTGTGGAATATGTCATTATTACACCCTGTATAAATATTACAAATATTAATAGAAATTTTACGAATATTTCAATTATTTAGCATTATATTAAAAAAAAAGACACGAAATAGATGGTCTACTGTTGCATATATTCTTAATAAACGGTATGTGAAATTTAAGAATAGAGTGCATTAAATGATATTTAATTTAGTTAGGGATATTATTAACTAATTATAATACATTTTTAAAACAGAAGTGAAAGAGAGAGATAAAAAGAGAGAAGATAATAGATAAGAAAACCGTTTTAAAGAAGAAGAGTTAATGATACTAAAAGAATTTCTTATGCTATTTTACAAATATCATAAAATATCACAAAAAGAAAAATACAAATAAAAATAAAAAATACGTAAAATTAAAATTAATTAATTTATGTGTTTATTTACTTATTTTCAATTTTATGTCTTTTGTGTTCACAATCTTGCATATAAGCGATATAAAACAAAGACATTGATATATACAGGATGTAACAATGACTTATGGAAAAATGTAAAAGGATTGTAGAGAAAATGATAAGAGAGTAATACATAAAATCCATTTTTCTAATTATTACTTTTCGATTTAAAATTTAATTTTTAAAATATTCAATAATAAAGGCACTATTAGTTACGTAGAGACAGTCTATTATTCAAAGTTAGATAACGTTATGCTATCTTACTTCGACTAGTTGATTTTTTCTTCTAACTAACAATACCTTTATTATTAAAGATTTTGAAAATCAAGTTTCAGATTGAAAAATAGTAAATGAAAAATCATTTTAGAATGGTCTTCTCTTTAACCTCTTAAAATTTTTCGTTGGGTTATTGTTACACCCTGTATAAGTAAGCATGCGCGTACACACACACATTGGCAAATAATGGAGGCGGAGAAAATTTGGAGAAGAGATTTGGGGGAAGTTAGGACACAACCTCAATCCCGCCTTTGCCTCCGCCTTCCCAAGCTTTTCCACTCTTTTTCATCTTCAAACCAGCTATACTTTTTAGTAGTTAGCAACGCGTTTGCTTTTTATTCTGATTTGTTAGTTGTAGTTCTACGTAGCTAAAACAGTTTATCCGTGATTGTATGTAAATTTAGCTTTAAATCTATTTAGGCAAAAAGAAAGGTGAATTATACAGGTTTTGCGGATAATAAGATAAAACACAAGAAAAAAAAGGCACAAGTAAGAAAGAGAGGAAAGAAGGGAGTCATGGAAACAGGAAAAGAGAAGAGGAAGGAGAAAGAAGAGAAATGAAAAGATGACTCATATGAGTAGATTGTTAGTCGAGCATAGTGGTAGCCGAGTAACAAAGAATCAAGCAATGCAGTTAGAGCGATCTAGCGTGCATTGCACTTGGCGGGTAAAAAAGCACGAGTATATTTGCTGAAGAAGATGAAGAAGGGTCTTCGTGTATCTCCGGATAAGTTCGGAGCTCATATTGATCACGAGAGAGTGCACGTTATTCGAGAATACATTATACGTGGTGGACTCTAGTCTACTTAGAGGTGGGTATGCTCAATGTGCTAGGAAATTTATAGGTTCGGTTCAACATTATTCTGAGGCTGCTGCACTCTTTACCTTTCCAGTCTTTCTTTTCCTCTTCTCTTTTTTCTTATTGTTCATCTCTCTCCTCTTTCGACTCTTCTTTGTATTTTATGAAACACGCGTCTTCTTTTTCCACAATTCCAATTCCCATATCTCAATTGTATTAAAATACACCACAGACATTTGCATAGGAAAAGCTAAGAAACGTATTCAGCAATGGAGTTAGTTTCGAATAAATTCTATTTGGAAAAAATCCCTTTCCAAAAGAACTGCTGTAACTCCGCCTCTCTTCTTTACTTCACTCCATTCCCCACCTTCTTCCCTTCATCATAGCTCACCTCGTCTCACTTCACCTCACCTCACCTCACATCTTACTTCAGCCCACCCCACCTTATACACCCCATACCATTTTACTTCATCTCACCTTGCTATACCTAACTGCACTTCACCTCACTCTACCCCCCTCCCCCGGGCCACCAAACCCCGCTTCACCTCAACGCACCTCACCTCACCTCACCTCACCACACCAAATCTCTCCTCACTTCAACCTTGCTTCATCTCATCTTATCACTCTTTACTTCTTTCTTCTCTACTTCACTTCACTCTATTTCACTCAAATTTATCTTACCCTATTCTATTCCCATATCTTACCTATGCAGGCATGCGTATGCACAAAGAAACAAATATGCACTTGTAAGCACGTTGGTCAATGAAGTGCATTTCTAGAAAAATTACTTTCTTTCTTTGTCAGTTCTCGATCCTTTCATAAAACCATGCTTAATTCTTTTGAGAAATAACATGTTTCGCGATGCGTTGCGATTAAATTTCTTGCCGATGAAAGTTGTTTTTAATCTGACTCCCTATAGTTTGCCGATACTTCAAATTTATTTCCTTACCAACGGAGATTGGGATAGAGTTTGATTAATTAATAATTAAGAGAGATAATAATGGGAAACTTAAATATTAAGAAAAAGAAAAGGGGATATGTTTGCGAGAAAGAAAAAGATCTCATGCGTATAGGAAAAATGCAAAAAAGGCATGGGAGAGGGGAGAAGAGAGCAGAAGAACGCGAATGTGCAAGCGTTACTATATACTTTCTAACTATACCTACGTAGCATGGTGATATTAAAGTAGTAGGTGTATGTGTGCATTTGTGCGCGCGCACGTAGTGTGTGTAACCTGTGTATGTACATATATACGTGTATCAGGTCGGCGCTCCCAAAGAGATCACTGCCCTCACGCATACCCGGCGGGGCCTTCTCTCATTCTTTCAGCCAGACGATGTGTCCCTCGCGCGACGAAGTCAGTAGCGTATCATCGAGCCATTGAACCTGCCCTAAAAGTGGATTCCGACACAGAGATTTACTTTTTACTATAGTAGCAACACTTTGGTCCTTTCGTAAGGAGTAACCTAATAATGCTGCTTATGCACAGCCACCGCAACTCATAAAATATATATGTCTTTTATTCTATTTTCAAGTTTCAATAAGTAGTCGAAATGCACATTTGGAAATATTTTATAATTCTGCAATATTAGTTATAGGCACGGTTGATAAATTGCCACAAAGTTAAACAAAGAAAAAGTAATGTAACGACAAAAAAGAAGATTACATGTAGCAAATTTTTAACGAAAAGGCTCATTCATGATAGTTGGGATAGATGGCAAATATTAACTCTTGGACTGACAGTCAATCTTTTAACTTGTCTTATAAGGGATATTTTGACATTGGCAAATTTTAAATCACAACATATCATTTTAGTCTTATCAATGTAGAACCGTAGCTTCAGATAAATATGGTTAATACTACGCGAAAATATTCGGTATTCAACAAATATGAAAATATTCTATAAATGATTATAAACAGGGGTAGGATATATGATAAAAATGATAACGTTGATGACGATACGATGATAGCACAATGATGATACGTTGGCAATGATATTGATAACTATTACTACTACACACTACTATAATATTGTTTTGGTGATAATGATGATGGTTACGATTATAATGATAATGATAACGACGACGGTTGCAAGACTGATAGCAACAACAATGACGATGACGACGACGACAACAATGATGACGATAATAATGATAACGATAACCATACTGATAATGATCACATGATAGTGATAATTATGATGACAATGAAAATGATAACAATAACAATGATGACAATGACAACGAGAATAAGGATGATTAAAACGGAAAAGAATAATCGAATGAAGTTATCACGAATGCTGATATACGTATACACTTTCAAAAATTCTTTTTAAGCGGAATTCAACATACACGAAAGCTTGCCGAACGAAAACTGCATATCGCGCACGTAAGAATGCTTTTCTTTAGCAGCTGCTCATCCATTCGCTCGACCCTCTCTCTAGTGGCAATCACCGGTACAATTTTGCATTTTGCGAAAAATCACATATAGCTATGCACAACCACTTTTTATAATTTTTATTTTACCAAACAAGTTTTTCTCACAAAAATCAGTTATTAAACTATTTTTCTATTTATTAAAAAAAGAAGAAAATTGCGATACTACTTCAATTTTAACTTATTTAAATTTATAGTTAAATCAAATGTGGTTATTATATTATTTAATCTACATTATGAAAAGTTTAACAATTATTTTATTTAATTATGTACAAAATGGAGGTGGTAAATTATTCGGTTTAGAATGTGTAGAATACTTTCATTTTTGTAACAAGATATATGATTTAGGTACTTAGAGAGTATGTTGAAGGTTTTTTATTAAATTAATTTTAAAACTCAATACTCTATGGGTGACTTTTTCTCCGTATAAAGTTCATCTAATTATAATATTTCTTTTATAATGGTAAGCATTCCATTTAATTGCACAATCCACACTTATTCTTTTTAATAAATTATATATTACACTTTCATTAAATTAAAAACTATGAATATAAAAAAAATAATTAATTTTTAAAATAGATAATTTTATCTTCACATAGAAACAAAAATAATTTTAATAATGATTATGCTTTTCTCCACTATCGGATTTTTTTTATATATATTTCAAGCAAATTTTAAGTATAAAAAATAAAAAATTTTTTCATATTTCTTCAATAAATATGAACCTTATATTTTTAATAAAAAAATTCCTTATTAAAATATAGAAGTATTTCAGTACGATTGCAACTATCATTTATATATTAAACTATAGAGAGAAATTAGAATATTCAATTTAAGAAAATTTTCTGGTTTTTCTAATTATGTTTGTTGATCAATGCTACCTTTATGCTATTTGCTATCTAGTAATATGAAATATTTACAAATATAAATTAATTTAAATATACTTAAAGCAATAATGCGATAAAAGATTTTTACGTGATTAAGTATAAATATTAATTTTTATTGAATGACTTTCGCATCTTTATTTGTATTAAAATTTGTTCAGTCATTTCTATAACTTAACTTAGAAAAAAGATGCGAGATAGATACATAAATACATACAAACGTGTGTCTGTGTGTGTTTTTCCTTTTAAAAAAAAGTTAATTAAGAAAGAAGAGAGACAGAGATAGAGATAGAGAAATTGTGAGTGAGTGAGAAATAGAGAGAGAGAGAGATAACGAGATAATTTCAAGTTAGTTAACGTTGCTTCGTACAAAACTAGAATATCAAATATTTTTCTTTAGATTTTATTAGATTTATTTGTATGTTATGTATAATGAAGTGTGCTGCTTCGCATATGTAAGAACAAGTTTGTCAGTGAATATGTATGTGCAAACATAAATATGCATGTACACATACACAGACAGACAGACACACGCAAATATATTATAAATATAAATAATTACACACACACACACATATGTGTGTGTATATATATATATATATATATTTATATATATATATATACACACACACACACACACACACACACACACACATACATATGTATATGTTTCTTTTATATAGCAATAACGAATATATTAATATTCAATCATTTTTCTCGATATAAATTAAATAAATAGTCCTTAAATGAGATTATTAAATAAAATAATTTACAAAATTTAATATTCATAAGTCTTTGTAATATTAAATAATGAATTGAAGAGATTTCGCTATGTATACATCTTGCTATTTTCTTATTATTTTTTTAATCATGCATGACCATAACAATTTGAATAAAGTTGAATATTTTACTTATTAAACATGTAATAATAAAATTTTGCCAATATGATTTTTCTTTAAAGTGGAACCTTCAAAATAATAGAAAACTTATCAAGAAAATTAGCTTAAATTTTTGATTCGATTTTTTACAGAAATATCACTTTATAAGTTAATTCATTTAATTTTTAGAAGAAATAAGGTAATCAATAAAAATTTCCTTCAAATCTAAATAGAGAGAAAACTATGAAAATGAAAGAAAAAGAGAAGATAAAAGAATAATTGATCAATAAGAATTTGACGCAAGATATTCATTATGTTGATTCACGTACCGTAACATTGCACTATATATTTATTTAATTATCTAGTTCATAACAGTCTGCAATTATTATTCGCGGTGTATTTTCTGATTTATTTATAGCAGATAATATAATATTGCTAAGCTGGACTGAGGCATTCTCAAGCAATATTTAACGTTTTAATTTAGGCATAAGACTAAGTTACAAATGAGAACTATGCGGCTGTTGTTCATAAAACAATACATAGGCTTCATTAGAAACGACCGAGCGAGAAGAAATTCCTATTACTCTACTATCATTGTATTCATGCCACTCTCCTGAATATGGATGTTTGCAATATGCCGTATAATGACCAGAGTACGTAGTGCCTGAATGATTCGCAATTCCATAAAGATTATATGTGCAACCCGGTACTCTTGGTGCGGCGAAGGCACTGAGGTCCAAGCCAGTTAATGGAAAATCTACCATTACATTTAGTTTTCCACGGAATCGTTCCGTCGGTGAAAATCGTTTAAGATCTTTTTCTTAATATTAAGGAAACTATATGCTTGAAAATATAGTAAGTCTTGGCTAAACGTCTTAGAATTATCTCTACTATTTTTTTTCACCTTAGCTCAAGTGATGAGCGTCGAGTCGAGAAGTATAAAAAATAAAAAATCGGACATTTAAAGAAATATGCATTAGTATAATTTAAAACTTTTACAATTTTAATTAAATATTTGTATGATTATTATTAATACTTTCCTTATAATTTTACAATGAAATTCAATATAAATATGACAATTCTGATCATTTTTAAATATTTATATGTATAAATACTCTATCAACTATATCATTTTACAACTTTACATTTCTTCTCTTTAAAACTTAATTTAAATCTGTTAAATTCAGAAAAAATTGCAATGTTTTATTTTATTTATTATTTCACTTTTCAAAAGGATAATATTCTATATAACAATAAGTAAAATATAACATTGCAATTTTTTTTCAGTATTTAACAGATTTGAATTAAGTTTTAAGAAGAAGAAAAGTAGAGTTAATTGCAAGATATTAAAATAATTAATAGAATAATTATATATGTAAATATTTAAAAATTATCTAAATTATGTCGTATTTGGATTCAATTTCATTTTAAAAATATAAGGAAAACATTAATAATAATTGTAAAAATATTTAATTAAAATTATAAAAGTTTTAATTTTTACTAATACATATTTCTTTAAATGCTCAATTTATTGTTTTTTTTTAATAATTCTCGGTTCAACGCTAGTCATTTAAGCTGAGGCGACAAAAACCTCTCCCATGTCCCGATTAAATATTTATTACTGTGATTAGAATACTATATTATAATTTATATTAATTTTTAATAATGAAATTTTTGTATTCCTTTTGACTTTATTTTATATCTGCACTAAATAGTCATTGTAAAGGATACGAATCACTAATATTTTGGGAAATTTTTGTATGCTGAAGCTTTTGGTACACTTTCGCCTCATTTGGCACTTTGAACAAGTTGGTTTCTCATCACCGTCAAGTACTTCCTCTCGTGTAAAGTGTTCTAAGCATTGACTTAGCTTAACAGTTCCACTTCTAACAGGTATTGGTAAACTTAAATCCCAAAATGGATCAAGTGTAACAGATACGTGATCACAGGTAGTGCAGCGCAAAGAAGAACGAAGTTGCCCAACAAAGACGTCAACTATCATACTATCCTCACTACGTAAATATCGTTTCCAGCTTTCGGCTGCTTTTTGGCTATCGCTAAAAATATTATATAAAAAAATTAAATATATATACAAGGTGTAACATTGACATATTCCAGAAATTTAAGGGGTTGTAGGGGATATGATTATAAAACGATATTTCATCCATATATTCGGTCTAAAGCCTAATTTTCAAGATATTCAATGTTATACACTACCGGCCATAAGTTTGAGACCACTTTCAAAAATTATATAAAAAACAGGCCTCGCTTTAAATACGCGTAACTTCATAATCAGAAGTGCTAGAAAGAAGTTTAAAAAGATAATGCGAAGCTCATTAAATTCTGCGTCTGACACCGTCAGTTTGATCAATGAAAGTTTTATGGAAGCCAAAATACAGTTAGAGAAAAATGGTCTTAGGTTTTCTATTTAATTTATTTTTGTTTTCCAAATTCGATTCGTTGTCCTGTTTAAGAGAGTAGTCGCAGATATTTGAAAATTTGGTGGTATAAAGCTCGAACTTTTAGTTTTAATTTAGTATAAGGAACGTTAATAAATTCATAGTTTTACGGTAGTTACATTAGACTTTACTAGACAGCGTCGAAAAAATTTTAATGCCTTAAAACATAAGCACTGCGAGACTCGGCAAGCAATCTCAGGTGGGACAAAACTATTGGTATCAAATGGGGCTTTAATCAATTTTTTTATAACTTTTTTTAAATTAAAATTATATGATTTTTCAAATTAAATCAACAAGAGCGTAATTAATTTAAAATTAACATATATAATTGGAAAAACCATATAATTTAAATTGAAAAAAAGTTGCGAGAAAAATTTGTTGACGCTCCATTTCGTACCAATAGTTTCTTCCGACTTGAGATTGCTTGCCAAGTCTCGCAGTGCAGATGTTTAAAAGTATAACAATATTTTCGACGCTGCCTAATAAATTCTAATGTAACTATCGTAAAACTATGAATTTCTTAACGTTCTTTATACCAAATTAAAGTCAAAGATTCAAGCTTTATACCACCATATTTTCAAATATCTGCGACTACTTTCTTAAACAGGGTAACGAATTGAATTTGGAAAACAAAAATAAATTAAATAGAAAACCTAAGACCATATTCCTCTTACTGTCTTTTTGGCTTCAATAAAACTTTCATTGATCAAACTGTTTTCTATATAATTTTTGAAAGTGGTCTCAAACTTATAACTGGTAGTGTAGGTACTATAAGTTAGATACAGAAATTCAATTGATTGAGCTGAGATAACGCCACTTTTTCTCATTTCAACTATAATATCTTAAAAATTAAGTCTTCGATCAAAAAGTGGTGAATAAAAGATAATTTTTGAATCACTCTCTTTACAATCCCTTAAATTTATAGAATATGTCAATTTTACACCCTGAATAAGTATAAAATATTACTAAAACTTGTGTATACTCACGTGTATATATCCGGTATATCTATAAGGATAGGTTTTGGTTTCACGATAATCCTATTGACATCTTCATGTAAGCCTTCTAATAAGTACCTAAGAAATTCCTGGGCATCTTGTTGATTGTATCCCATAAAACGTGGCGTGAAACGTTGTATTTGCGATTTTAATGCAGTAGTATTTACAATATGATCATTACTAGTTTCCCACAGTCCATGGATTACTTCACTAAATGCTTTAATCAAAGCACCTTTCATACTAGATGTACTGACATTTATATCCGCCGTATATTGATCGTTTAAAAGGTACTCCAGAAGAGGTTTTGTATTGCTCAAGCACTGAATCACACTGTTCATGAAGCACTAAAAAGAACATTACTGTTTCTTATTAAATTTAACATAAATACATAAACACATGCGCTAATAAAATATAATCATATCCTATAATTCTTACCGTATTTCCAATATTTCTTAAGCCATTTAAACCACATCGTTCGCTTCGCTGTACTTGTAAATGATTGCGTGATGTTCTACCTTGATCGATTGAATTTCCCTCCTGTAATTATTTTTATATTATTAAAAATTTAATTTAATTATAGTGTCTTAATTTTTATGAAAATTTTATTATGTATATATGTGTGTATACGCAAATTCCTATAAGGTTACCTACACGTAAAACAAATACAAAAATTTCAATAGATTAAAGCAAAACTACTAATAAAATTAAAAATATTTAATAGCTACATGAACACGAATATATACAGGGTTTTCCGAAATTTGCGTACCTCCTTTAAGAGAGTTTCTCCTAAGAGTAAAAGAATTGAAAAGTGCAGCACCACTTTTCGATTTGGAGCTTGGTTTTGAAATATTCAATAATGAAGGTACACAAGTAGTTAAAGCAAAACAGAAAAAAGTCATGATAGTGTTATTCTCACTTGAAGTATCTGTCTGTTTCTGTCAAATTAATAATATCCTTTTTTATTATTGAATATATAAAAAACTAAGATTTATATTAAAAAATGGTTAAGCACTTTATCAATTTATTCTTAAGAATAACCCCCTTAAAGAAAGTGCACAAATTTTGAAACACCCTATATCTGACTATTAATAACAAAATGGAAAAAGAAAAACTGTATATACAATATGTTTCTAAATCAATTGTGATCCTTTACACCCTTTGCATATAAGAATGAATTAAATCTAACAATTCTGTATAACTTTTGTCAAAAATGTAATTAAAAAGTATAAGCTAATCTCGAGACTCATTTCAGCTATGGTGTAAAGTTTTTAAATATAAACAGTAAACAAGCATAATTTCCCATCTTTTTCTCCCCTTTCGTTAATTTACTGAAGATATTGGTGTTCCGTATTATTTTTCAACGGAAAGGATGGAAAGCCGTCCCCGTTACTGCCAATTTTTAAGGAATTCATTTATGAAAGCTAAAATTAGCTTTGAAATTCGCCTGTACCGTTTTTTAATCACATTTTTCTTAAAAGTTGTACAAGACTTTTTGACTTAATTCAACCTTATCTTCAATGGATGTAAAGGATAACTATTGACTTAAAAATACCCTGTGTACACAGGGTGTAACGATATTCCATAAATTTAAATTGTTGTAGAGGAAGTAATTTCAAAACGATTTTTCATTCACAAATTTTCGATCTAAAGTTTAATTTTTAAGATATTGAGCAATAAAGCTACTATTACAGTCAACTAGTTGAAGTGGGATAATGCTACTCTGTCTTATTTAAACTCTTTAATTGTCTCTGTCTAATAGTATTTTTTATCACTGAATATCTTGAAAACTAAGTTATACATCGAAATATGGTAAATAAAAAATCATCTTAGAATCACTCCCTGTATAATCTCTTAAATTTATAGAACGTTACGTTTTATTAAGTGTCAATATTTATTTTGTCATTTTCATTTTTATTGCAAATTGAAAAAAAAATAATACTTCATGCAACAAAAAAAGTTAGCTTAAAGTTAAATTAAATTAAAACAAATAAAATTAAAAATAAATTATAGGTATTAGTGAAAAGACTTGAAGTATTAGTTGAAGATTTTTAAGTATTTATGAAAATAATAAAGTAGTAAAAGAGCTATCAAGTTATCATTATTTTTTATCCTTGAGATCATATATGGACAATTAAGTATGCATATATAATTAATAAAGAAATATCTCTTTTTTAAAACAATTCACCTATTGAATACCTACCTTAGAATAGTTTATTGAGTGTTGTTGAATTTTGTGCTTTAATATCGTTGTATTTTTAGTTTTAGAGAAGATGATTTTAGAGGTAATATTTAAACGTGTATGTTGCGAATTTAGTGAAGTTATAGTACCCAAAAAAAAACTATACACAATACTAATAGCTACTATACTCCATAAACACCACAATCCCCAGTATCCTATTATTTGGATATAAGCCAGCTTATGTGACTATTTTTCTCTAGTAATTTTAGATTCGTCTTTCGAATACTAAAATATCAACCAATATAAGAAACTATAAAAAATAGAAAAACGAAATTTATTTTGTAAAAAAAAAAAAAAATATATATTCAATTATTAAAAATAAGTAAGATAAATGTGGATGTACTATCTATATGTTGATAAAAATATGCAAAAATAAAAATAAAACTTAAAAAGCAAACTTAAATTATGCAATACCTTCCGTTTCTAAATAATAATAACACATAAATTACAAGTTAATACATAAGTTTGTTGAAAATTTATAACGATACAATGACATTGTATTATTTTAATTAAAAATTAATAACATGTCCACCTCGAAATACTTGAAAATTACACGAAAAGTATCGATTTAACGACAGAGTTTCTTTTTCTTTGAATAATTTGTTTAGCAGCTGCTAGTGAAAATTGTCCCAGGTTAACATATCTGCATTTGAAGCTCGATCTATTAATAAGGATTGAACGTTTAGTCATTCGTTGTTCAACGCAAAAACGAGAACGCAGGCGCTTTGACTGAGAACATTCAGAGCTGGCTTTGATTTCATAATACTGATGTTAAAATGAATCGTCGGTACAACAACGATTTTATACTGATATTTAACTATAATATTGTGCTCCTTGTTAAAGTTTCTTATTAAATTAAAATTATAGAGACATTTTAATCGTACTGTCTCTTCTTAAAATTCAAATAATATAGCAAATTTTATTAAATTTAATAAAGAAATGAAATTACTAATTATCTTATACAGGATATTACAAAATGACCTCACTTTTTCCAAGAAGGTTACTTCTGAGGGTAAACTAAGGCGAAAAGTCTCACTTCAGCTATCTGTTTTTGTCTAACTAATAGTATCTTTATCATTGAATATCTCGAAAACTAATATTTAAATTTAACAAATGGTAAAGGACGTTTCGCCTTAGTTTACTTTCAAAAGTAAATTCTTTAAAAGAAGTACAGTAACTTTGCAACACCTTGTATATCATATCACACGTGTAAGATATAAAAAGTGTAACATGGATTCTAGGCCAAATTGGGGGGGGGGGGGGGGGGGGGGTCTAAGACGATTTTTTATTTACCACTTTTTGATATGAAGCTTAGTTTTAAAAAGATATTTAATAATAAAAATACTATTAGTTAGACAGGGGTAGTCAGCTAGTTGAACTGAGATGACATTACTCTTTCTTACTTCAATTAATTGATTGTCTCTGTTTAACCAATAGCATTTTTGTCATTGAATATTTTGGAAATTAAACCTCAAGTCAAAAAATGATAAATAAAAATTCATGTTAGAATCACCCCATATACAATCCTATTTGCTAATTGCTATTCAAAATAGCAAAGAATTTGATAAATATGTAATATTGTAAAGTAGGTTTAAGAACAATGACATGAGTATTCGTTGCGAAGAAAATTCTAGACACTCACGAATTGTTTGCTGATGTCTAGCCGATAATGACCTTGTTGCAGTGAACCGGTGTTATTGGTGGCAATAGAAACATTAAAATTCCCCGATGTGCTTGCACTAGAAATTTTGCTTTCTTGTTTGGTGGACGTTGAAGGTGTAGAATCGTTATCTGCATGAGTTAACGGTGATCTTTTGGAAATTCCGTTTAACAATATGTTTGTAATAGTTCCTTCACAAGAGTCGTTAGCGAATGTGTCACAACAACTTGCCTTTACTTCTTCGCTTTTCTCATGCTTATCATTAACTTTATTATCGTTAATTCTTTCATCATCATTTAAACAATTACTTCCAAGATGTGCAGATTTATTTTGTTTTTTGTCGACCGTCCCGTTCAAGTGGCTTTTAAATTCAATCCAATTGAAGTTTGAGCCATTTTCTGACTTCAAATCCAAATTGAATTTGAGTTTGGACTCTGTCTCAGTTTCTAACTCCGATTCCGATGTTGCTGGCTTCGCGTCAGGTTCAGTTCTAATATCTACCTCTAATTCTGCTTTCGACTTTAGCTTGAATTCTGTCTCTGTATCCGATTCTGCTTCCAGTTCCAACTCCAGCTCCGACTTATCCTGATCATTATTATTGCTCGATAGCTCAGTGTTATTTGTATTAGTGGCGAGGTTAATTGGCAAATTAAGACTCACACCATTAAAGCCACCGCCACTTATCCTAGCACTGATTCCACCAGGTAAATTTAAGGCTTTAATTTGTCTAGTGGATGGATTACTATCTGATCGGGAATCGTGCTGGTGGTGGCGATGGCTATTACTCTTGTCTTCGTCATTGTCATTGTCATTAACATTGTCATCGTCTTCCTCCTCATCATTATCCTTCACCTCCTCCTCCTCTTCCTCCTCCTCATCATCAATATCATTTATATCATTAATATCAGCGTCGTGATCATTATCGTCATCGTCATCGTCATCGTCATCATCATCGTCGTCATCGTCCTCGTCATCTTCGTCATCACCACGATCATCCCCGCCATTATGGTGATGATGGCGATTATAATCGCGATCGTGATCATGGTCATTGTTATTATCAGTATGTCGCTCTGTGGCTCCGTTGCTGGTAGTATTATTGTTGCTACTACTACTACTACTACTACTACTACTACTACTACTACTACTACTACTACTACTACTATTATAGTTATAATTATAATTATTATTGTGATTATGGTGGCGACGATCGTTATTAGATTGGTTTGGATCATTCGGAGAGGAGGATTCGTTTCTCGAAACAGTAGTAAAGGTAGTAGTAGTGATGGTGGTGGTGGTGGTGGTAATGGTAGTAGCGGTAGTAGTAGTGATGATGATGGTGGTGGTGGTGATAGGGGTTACCTCATCTGACGTGATGACGATGCGATGATTGCTTGTTCGTAGAGGTCCTGTAGTTAAGCCAATAAGTGCATTACTGTTTAAAGTTGTTGCTATTTTTCCTCCCCCTCCTTCTCCTCCATCCCTTTCTCCTCCTCCAACAGTTCCTATTCCTCCTCTCCTCTTAGTTCTAGGCCAAAAAGTATTGGCACTAGATACATTTGCAGAGTTGCTTGCAGATGATGTGGAAGACGATGTTGATAAAGATGAGTCTGGTCTTTCTTTATGTTCACTTTGACGAAACTCATCACCTCCAAAAAATTCATTCGATATCTCTTGACCTTTCCTCCGGTGATGAATATTATTACTTTCTGGAGGGTGATGGATATTTGGAGTATAAGTGGATGGTGAGTATTTTGCTAGTGATGTAGAGGAGGAGCTATATCTATTACTGGTATTACCACTGTTGGTTGTATTGCTAAGAGATTCACTGTATGTTGAGGATGAAATTGATCTGTAAATTTTATATTATTAGGATTAATATTTTTCTTTACTTCATTTATATACAACTGCATAATTTAGATTATGATCTTAATTACAATTCGAAATTAATTATTTTAAATTAATGAAGCTATTATAGTTAAAAGGGAAGAATTCATTAACATCTTCAGAAACATTGGCACATATATGTACGTTTAGTTTTTCATAATAACTTCTCTTAATATAACAAAAATAAAATTAATGTATTTTTACTTCTTCTGCAATTTATTTTTATTAGTATATTTTATTTATATAATTTTTAATTAATTATAAATAATAATTAGTAATGAGTAAATTAAATTAAAATACAATATATATTACTGTAATAAATCTAACATTAAAAAATTAAATTAAAGAAAATAAAGAGAAAAAGATTAAAAAAGAAAAACAAGCATACACAAAAAGCTTTTTCTTTCTTTCTCATTTTCTTCTAGGTTTTTTTTTGTCATACACACGCACGTACTCATATTTAAAAGTATTAATATAAAGAGCATCAAAAAAATTCACCAACAGTTATGAGGTGACTCTTAATGTATAAGCACATAAAAATAAGAGTTCTCACCTAGCAGGCGAGCAGCGCGAACGTCCGTATTCTGACCTGTAGTTCCAACGGTAGTTTGCGCCTGATGAAATCGAATAGGAGCTGCTAAACGAATTAAACAAAAATATCACTTAATATCAAATATTAATCATTAAATTTGGATCGTTATACATTATATATCATACATGCCTGCCAAATCTATATAGACAATAGTATTAATTTCTCATGCAAAATTTATTTAATTAAAGAAATTATACTTTAAAGCTTCTGATGAAATAACTTCTTAAGAGTTGCTATTAAATCAACTAAATCAATAAATCAATAGAAATAGAATTTGCTTAGGAAATAAATATAATAATGAAATCTATAAAAATATATAAGTAAATTTTGATAAAAAATCATTGTTTTAAACAGGCCAAGTAAAAGGTAATAATGCATTAAGTTTGATGTGATGATGGTAATGATAGTATAAGTAATAATAATAATAATAATAACAATAATAGCAATAATAATAAAAACAATGATTTCTATGATAATCATAATAATCTATAAAATAGCATACCTGATTGAGGGAGTGCAGTAAGATCTTCTATATTCAGAAGGGACATTGTTACGAAAATTATTGGACGACGAAAGAGAATAAAAACTGGTTGGTCGATCAAGGATGGAAGAAGTACCAGCTGAGCGATAGGTATTAAAAGTTGTATTAGCATTTCCAATTGTGCCAGATGAAACAGCAGTTGTTCCGGTTCCAGCACTGTTGGAGTATCGTCTACTAGGAGAATAGGACACCATTGGGCTGCTACTATATGATGAAACTGCTACAGCTCCTGTCTGATTACCTCGATGGAATGACATTGTACCTCTTTCTATTTTCTTAGCACTTTAAGCTTTTCTTTTCAAATATCTAAAATATTTTTAAAGGTATTAATATACAGGGTATACCAATGATCCTCTTCAAAATTTTAAGAATTTATAGAGGTAGTGATTTTAAAACGATTTTTCATTTACCACATTCCAATCTGAAGTTTAATTTTCAAGATATTTAATAATAAAAATACTATTAGCCAGACAGAGGCAATCAGCTTGTTGAAGTAAGATAATATCACTCTCTCTTAATTTAACTAATTGACTGTTTCTATCTAACTAATAGTATCTTTGTCAGTGAATATCTTTAAAATTAAGTCTCTACTCCAATATTGGTAAATAAAAAACTGTCCTAGAGTCACCCCCTTCTACAACCTCTTAATATTTCAAAGGGGATCATTGTTACACCCTGTATAATAATTGTGTACATAATTTATATTCTGTATAATATATATATATATATATATATATATATATGAGCCGTTTATTTTGAAAGTGGCCTAATAAGTCTATTTATACCTTAAATTGAAATATTTAAGGATATTGATAGATAATTTGAAATTATACACGTTATTACAGGCAACAGAAAATAATTGACAAATGGACTTAGGCCACTTTAAAAATAAATGGCTCATATATATATATATATATATTTAGCATAAATCAATATAACATACATGCATGTGTTAAACTAATTACTAAATATAAACATGTAAACTTTTCATGTATTCAATTTAATCTGCATTAACTTTCATCAATAATGATGACAAATTTTTAAACTCATTTTGATAATTTAACACCATAGTATCTTATTACATCATGAATATATACAGGGTGTAACAACGTTCTTCTTTGAAATTTTAAGAAGTTACAAAGGGTGTGATACTAAGATGATTTTTGATTTACCACTTTCTGATTCGAAGCTTAGTTTTCAAGATAGTCATTCAATAATAAAGATGCTATTAGTTAAACAGAGACAGTCACTTGGTTAAAGTAAGAAAGAATAATTTCTTTTTACTTCAAGTAGCTGACTGTTTTTGTCTAGCTAATTTTTTTCAGATCAAAAAATGGTAAATGAAAAATTACTGTAAAATTCCCCTCCTCTACCATACTTTAAAATTTCGAAGGGTATTACTGTTACACTCTGTATATACACATATAAATATTAGCATATGTATATTGTAAACTAGTAATAATGATAAGGTAATAAAGAGAAGAGAGTTAAGTTGTTTTTTATATTGATAAATGATCAGTTGTGTGTGTAAATACACATAATGCTACTACATTTCAAAGTTCTCCCTTTCTATTCTTATTTGGTAATTTCTATGTCAAATGAGGCGTATGTGACACATGCTCAGTCTATATATATACATGTATGTACACAAAATAAATTGGAGTAAAAAAGGAAGAAAGTTATGTTAAAGAAAACGATAGATATATTTTTAAAGTTTTGATCAAGCTAAACCAAAAGATGATTATATATATCGGAAAAACAAACGGATGAAATTCGAAGAGGCATTAGATCTTATTGTGGAAATCGCTTTATTTTTAAATCATTTTTCACTTTGCTATATTATTTAAATTAAATAGAATATTGCTAATAATTTATTTTTGTTTTCAAAAATAATGTGTTTTTTCTCAAAACAACCTAATGTAAAAAATATATATAGATTCTGATACATAAATAAAACTTCACTGTTATGGTCGTATGAAAATATTAAATCTTATTAAATAATATATCTCACACACTATTAAAAATATTTACTAACATCTGTCGATATTTTTTAAATTTTCGGAAAAACTGCCTCACACTAGACTTTTTTAAATGATTGATACAGTTTCTACGTATCATAAAATACCCTCTTCCCTTGAAAGGGGTGATGACGTCACATGTTATACGTTTCACGAATACTTGAAAATTTCTAAAAAATTCTTAAATAGCTATAAAGAAGTATCTTTAAAAAGCTTCCCAAATATATAATGATATAATATTCGATGAATTTTATTCACATAAAATGTATTTTTGTAGAATTTATAATTCTACTTTTAGAGAAATAAAATATTTCGTTTTTTCTCACTCACTCTTCCCTATTTCCTTCTTTATCCCCTCTTTTTCTTTTCCTTACTTCCTTCTCTTTCTCTACCATTCCCTGTTAAGCAAACCGATGACTTCTATTATTTAACTTACACAATCCACATAAGATTCACTACTTGGCTTGATAACGACTACAAGACCACCGATTCAAAAAGGACAATCAAGAGATAATAACCACAATCACTACCACTAACTCGCTAACAACGTGGGTACAAATAGTATGGCGACTGCAAGGTTGCCGATTTCTTCGTTAACAATCATTGTTTCCGCAGCTACCGCATTCTGCGCTAGCGCAGAAGAAAATAGAAACAGATTTGATATCTTGTCCGCAGTATCACAGCGCGATTGTGGAATGTCAAAGCGATGTTGTCATATTTCGTCGAAACGAGAAAAATAAATCGATCCGATTCGATTTTTATTGTTTCTATGAATGCGTATGCAGTTGGTACCACTGTTCTTCCTTTAAACCTTTTTAACTCGGTTTTCGCCTCTGTGGCGACATTATGAGACAAGATCCTTTTTTAATAAAAAAGCAAGATCTCAAATATTTCACAAAAGGCGCATATACACTATAATAAATATTCCTGGAGCTGCTGTTAATCTCATAGTTAAAATGACTGAATTATTGAGAAAACATACTAAAATTGTTTAGGAGTATAAAGGATTAATATTTTTAAATTCATATTAATAAATAAATAAGTTACTCTTCTAATTGATAATAAACAAATAAAATATGATATTAAAGAATCAAGTACAATATAGAGTTAGAATATATAATTAATATTAAAATAAAAAAATCAAATTGTTTTATTACAAAATTTATTAATTTTTTATCTGTATATTGATGCTCATTAGCTATCTTACCTAATTTTAAGCGGTGGTCTTTCAACACTTGTGCTATTATTTTTTCGCTTACGATTACATTGTTTTACAGTAAAACTATCAAGAGGTAATGTAAATTTTGACGATTCAAAAACAGATTTTACCATACAGATGGGTAAAATATTCGACTCATTCTTATTTAATACCATGTAACAGCGAACTTGAGCTCTAAATACATAAGGAGTTAAATCTGGATTTATATCATTTACATGACGACGTGCTGGTAATGCTACCAAGCAACCTCTCATTTTACCTTTTAAAACTACTAAAATAAACCAACTTGTTATCATAACAATTTCACCACGCAATTGTGTTTTTACAGGAAGTGTAGGCAACTTGTTTTGATTAAAATAAATATCATCTTTAAGTTTAGGCAATAATGTTACATGAATTAGTTCATGTACATAGTTTATCCATAGGACAGTTCCGCAAACTGTATCTCCAATTTTTAGATCATTTAAAGAGTGCTCATTTTGTACAGTTCCTTTCACGTTGTTATCAAGCTCTAATATTAGACCATACTCAGTAATATTAATAATTTTTCCTGTAACTCTTTGTCCCAAATTTAGTAAACATATTGATTCATTTTTTATGTGTTTTTGAATTGCTAATTCAGCTAATTTGTTAAGATACAGGTTAAGTACATTAATAGCTACTGTGATTTTATTTGTTTTTTCAGTTTCATCTATGCATACCTTCTCTAATTCCATTGTTAAATCTAATTGTTGTTGACTTTTGTTAATTGACTGGATTTTAGCAAAACAAATTTGATGAATACTTAACTGTTCAAAATTACTGACTCGGTTATATGGTATAAATACAAGCTGTGCATAATCTTCAATTGGCAAAATAACTTGTATACCATTCTTTGTGATTTTCTTAATAGAGCATAGAATACTATCTCCTGCTTTTAATTGATTAAACATTTTATATTCTTCTTGTGGTAGAAAGGAGTTTGTTAATAATAAATTTGGTGATGTAGAAAATACTAAAGCAGAAATAGTATCTCCAGGAATATATTTTGTTGCTAATAAACTTGCTAGTTCTGAACAAGGTGCAATATGCCCAGTAGGAATAAATCCTATTTCAGTTTCTTCATTATCTTTTGTAATTTGTAGATATATGCCATTTATAGTAGCTTCAGTCACAATACCTCTTACTTCTGTGCCTATTGGTAAAACTTTTTGTTTGTTTCCATTTTTCTCTATTAAATCCAATATCAATTTCTTGTTGTCTGTATCAATATTGGTAATTTTTACCAGAATCACTTGACCAGCATAGAAGTTTAATTTTGTATTGCACATTTTATTATGTAGAGTACTTTTTGGTACATAGCCTTTAACTTTTCCAAAGAATTCAACAAAAAGACCTTGTCTAGTTATCTTAATTATAGTACAATGATGCATCGAATCAATTTTAGCATCTTCAAATTTATTTAAAATAGGTAAATCACTATTTATCAGTGATTTCTTTAATGTAAAGTATATTTTAGATTTTTTAATGTCAACATTTAAAATTCGTGCTTTTAATCGATCACCAGATTTGAATTTTTCCATTTTAATCAAGCCGGTATCGGACATATGATTTTGTAAAACAATTCCACAAACTCTACCTACTTTAATTTTAATAAATCCTTTCGTAAGATTAATGTTTTTAATTATTCCATTTACTACATGTCCTGGAGTAAAATCAAAACAAGAAAAATATTTTTCTTCTAATAATTCTTTCTGCATAGTGCAAATGTATACATTATCAATTGAATTAAAAGATAATATTCTACATTTGTGAATAGAACCACAATTGAATTTAATTGGAATTTTTGAAAATTCTTCACCAGTTCTTTTCAATGAAACTAATCCTCTTAAACCATGTGTTAATTGCAATACCACACCATAAGACTCTCTAAATAATACTTTTGCATCTAATATTACATCACCAACATTTAACTTTAAATTTTCATGGTTGTCATGTAATAAAGAGAAGTACGAAAATTTTATAGTTGGCATAACATACAATAGCATTCCTATTAGTTCCATATTTGTAGTATATGAGGATAAAGGTTTCTTTAAATATAATTGATTTATGTATCCAATATTTTCATTACCAAATGACACTTGAAGTCCGTTTCGAAGGACCTTCTGCACATTAAGCTTTACTTTTGATCCAGGCATCAATGTATATAGTGCCTTAATATCGGTTAATGGATCATTTACTTTTTGTTGCTTACAAGATAATTTAATTATAGAAGTACTTTCTTTTATTTCAATATTTTTAATCACTGCTAAAATTTGTTTACCTGGAACTATAACAAAATTTATATAAATTATATATAAAGTACAATAATGCATGGAAAATTTTAAAGGAGTTAAATTAGAATGTAAATCTAAGATAATTTTTTAAATGCTATTTTTCAATTTTGATTTTGATTTTTAAAATATTCTATAATAAAGAAAAAGAAAAATAAAATAAATAAGAACATAAAAAGTTATTCAGTATACTATTTATCACTTAGTTTTTAAATATTATTTAAAATTTCTTAAAAGACAACAAAGCTAATTGAATATACATTTTAAAATAAATTTAAGATAAAGTTGCTTAAAATATATTCATTATATACATACAATATTGTTTATCATTATCAATTTCCATTTTAGGTATAAATGCTCTTATATTTCCAATGCCAGTATCCACAACATATCCATGATCTTCTATGCTTTTTATTGTACAGATTAACTTTTGATTTTGAATCAACATATTCATATCTAAATTCTGATTAATTAAACGAGGTTCCATTGACAGTTCTACTTCCAATTTATCCTTCGTTTCTAAATGTTTTACATAACACATAATATATTCTCCAATTTTATATAGCTCTGATAAAGATTTAAAATCATTCTTTTCCATGCCATTTGAGTCAATTATATGTTGTAACATATTTGTATAAGTTTCATTCAATTCTGTAATTTGTACATTTCCTTTTATTCCACCAGGTAGTGTCACACTTAATCCATATTCGGATAATTGAGATATTCGTGCAAGAATTATTAATCCTTCTTGAATTGTACTATGGGATAATCGTTCAGCTGAGTATGATGAAAAAGTATCCTCCTTATTTAAATTAATTTTAGATTTTCTTCCTACATTTTTATTTCTTTTTTCTTTACTTTTATTCTTGTTTTTAAATAATAGCTCTCTCTCTCTCTGAAACGAAATTTACATTAATTTACAATAACATTAGAATATAGCCTTTATGTAACATAAATAATACATATTATTACCGATTTTAAAGCTTTAGCATGTGTAGAAAGAGGTTTTTTTCCACCTCGTGGAAACGATTTCAGAGTCATCTTAAAATAATATGTAATTATAATATATTTTGAATAAAGAATTCAGTTCACAAGTAAATTTAAATATTTCTAATTAATATCGTTATTAACAAAATTAAACAAATCTTATTTTCAAACAAAATGGAATTTCTTTCTCTCACTTTTTGTTTAGAATCTAACCCCAAACAAAAAAACGGTGAACACATTTCACTATACAACATATGAACATCAGGGTAAGAGCTACAATCTCCCGTATATTTTCTTATGCCATTAGTGCTGCCCTCGTTGGAAGACAAGCAATAAAGTGGAACTAAATTAATAAGTCTGTTCATTTTACTTATTCACTGACCGGGAATGATGCCGTCCAAACTCATAGTCTATGCCTGACTTTCCTAATCTTCCTTCTCACTCGCACATAGCGGCAAATATCTCTCGTCTCTGGCAAGCGGAGAAGTGTCTTGAGTAAGAGTATCGCGGAAATATAGGCGATGCTTCCCTGATTCGGCTCTCTCTCTCAGATGAGTGCTATTTGTGGGGATCTGGTAGGTTTAAAATAACGTAAATGTACTTGTTAATAAAAACCGTTTTAATTATATCCCAGTCTCGCAGTCAACTGAATCGCTTGACCTCTACCCACATAGGAATGACTTCCAAAGGAAGTCTTAAAAACCTCTTTTTTAAGACATCTTTTGGCAGTACTCAAAAGACTTCTCAGAGACGTCGTATTTAGGATGTCTTAGAAAGGACAACTAAAAGACATCCTGGGATGTCTTGAATAGGACATCTGAAAGTAGTCCGATTTGGCGCAGTTTAATTGCAGAATTACCTACTATGCGGAGCTACAATTACTAGTATGTGTCAATTTCGTGAAATTTTAATCGCGAGTATAACCAAAATGGTACAGATTCTAAGTTTTTAAATAGTGATTATTGCTGAAAAATGTAAAGAGTTAAATTAAAATTTAGAATGTGTAATTGTATAGAAGTGATTCATCATCGTGAATAGATAAAATATGTCTAGAAGAAAAACGAATTAACGGTTAGTGAACAGTTTTATTAATTTTTATATTTATTACTTGTCTTTAATCGAAACAAAAAATATTTTATTTTCAGATATTGATTTGTATTTAATACTTAATATTTATACTTTCAGATAATTACAATTATATATATATATATATATATTTTATTAATATTGTATTTTATTATACTAGTTCTTAAGAATAAAGAAAATTTTATTATATATATATACAGGGTGTCCGGAAAAAAAGGAGACATTTTTTGAGGGGTGATTTCTGAGGCTGTTCTAAGAACTTTTTTCTCTTGGCATTTTTTGATTTAAAGCTTTATTTCTAAGATATTCAATGATAAATTTGCCATTAGTTAGACAGAGACGCTTCGATAGTTAAAGTGAAATGGCGCCACTCTGTCTCGCTTCAGCTACCGGAGTGTCTCTGTCTAACTAATGGCATCTTTATCGTTGAATATCTCAAAAATAAAGCTTTAAATCAAAAAATACCAAGACAAAAAATGTTCTTAGAATTGCGTCAGGAACCACTCCTCAGAATATGTCTCCTTTTTTTCCGGACACCCTGTATATCGATTATTCTTTTATAACCTAAATTTTATTCCCGAAATATTTTAACCCAAAATGTAAAAACCCTAAATTCAATAAACATCCCACAATGTCTTAAAACTTGATTTTTAGGACGTCTTCGGGATGTCATTACTAGATCGCCAGGACATCTTATGGCGGTCTTTTTCGCGGACATAGGATGTCGTCAAGACGTCTTTAGGCAGTCATTTGGATCAGTTTTGGATGATCCTAAAGACTTTTCGGACATCCTTTGGCAGTCTTCAGGACATCATATTCCTATATGGATATCTAACGACTTCGAATTTCTTGCCCTTTTTCTGATTTAAATATCAGATAACTATTAGTTTCTGGTTCGTTCAGAAACATTCGTCTGCTACGATTTGTCCAGTTGATTTGCCCAATTTTCCTAGAGTGAGTTCCCCACAATACTCCCCCTTGAGACTTTTATTTATAAAAGGCGTAATCCGCTCTTACAAAACTTAAAAACTACTATTTACAAATATTTACAGGTATTTACATAAGAAAATTTTAATTTATAAAGCCGGCGGCACACGATGCTGGATCGCTGTGCTGGATTCTGTGCTGACAGCTTTGTTGACTACTGTGCGTGCTACTGTGCTGGCTTGGCTTTACACGCATGCTGATTTCCATGCTAGTTCAGCTCAGGGGCTACAATCTCCCATATATTTTTGTGTGCCACCGTTAGTGTTGCCCTCGCTGGAAGACATGCTATAAAATTGAACTAACATTCTTTCCAATACCCTTACAGATCACACACATACATACATATACACACAATATCTCTTATATTTATGCCAATTATATATATATTAATAATATAATAATAAATATAAGATAAGATAAATATAATAAAAGTCATGAAAATTCATTGTAAAGTATTAAACGAACTATCTTTTAAAGAAACTACTTTTTCTTATATTTAAGTGACATTTTAATCGCAGCCTTAAAAATGTAATTGTCAGTATTCTCTCTCTCTCTCTGCACTGAACCATTCAAAATTCTAATTACATACTTGCACCATTCGAGTATAAAATCTTGTGTTTTAATGCAATGAAATTTTGTTTTCGTAAATGCTTGTAAGCATAAAATGCTTTTCAATTTTTCTTTTATTTTTAATTCATGACAAAAATTTTGTATTTTTAATTCCGCAATTTATAATGCCTGTTCTATAATCTTCATTGTTATTTCATTATTTAAATTATGTGCACATTCTTCACATTGTAATTTTACTTTGCTCATAAATATATTATTAATTTTTTCTGCATTTTCGATTGCTTTTGATGAACTTGCTGATGATAAAGGAGATTCAGTGCTATTTAAGTCTTTAGTTCTTTTTATTTGTTCAGCAGTTATGAACATCTTTGTTAAGGATAGTGATTTGCTTTCATAAATTTCTTTACAGTTTGATGAAATGGAATATTTTGATGCTAAATTAGTGGCTATGAGAGTTTTAAAAGAAGCACAAAATTGGAAAGGGGATGGATTATTATTTCTGTGTCTGTGATCTCTAATTTGGCTAAAGCAATTTTCTAATACATCTTGATTAATAAATTTTTAATTTAACATCGAAAAATCTAATTTTTGAAGTAAGTGCCATAATTGTTTTGCACCTTTAATTGTAAATATCCAATTCTCTAAACATTTGGTATTATGTGATATTTGTTTGTGTTGTCTTCTCCACAAATTCCATATTTGAAAGTTTAATTATTGCATTATTCCAAAATAAATTATGTTTGCTTTCTAAAGTGATAATACTGTTTCGAGTTCTATTTCTTTCTCCATTAAATGAATCGAATAATTCGTAAAAAAAATAAGGCTTCAGAAGTTGCTCTTGCATTGAGCGATAATTGTATATTACCCTTTGTAGTTTCAACAATACCTATAAGTAGAAAGTCTGTTTGAATAATCCATGTTACATATTTGTGTTGTCTGTCCAGCTGGGAGAAGACATGTAGCTCAGTTCCTCCTAGCTGGATAGCAATAAGCTCAGAGAGGTTTTTAGTAAGTTAAGCATCGCATTACCCCTACCCCACACCCAACGATAGCTGAGAGTGCTCTAAAGATGAGTTTTTCCCTTAAAAAAAATAATTATTTTATTTCTTATCAACGGTTATTAAACTTTTACCATTTTTCCAGGTCAGAACCAGATCTATGAAATTAACTATTGTATGGCTTATTGTTTGAACAGCATATTTGACTTTCATTTTAGGTATAAGTTGTGGAATAATATGTCTGTCATTTAACTTAGGCATTTGCCTATGTCTTAAAAGAGAATATTTGTCCATATTATACGCTAAAATAATATCATCCCAAGTGGCAAACTGTTTTTCTGAATCCCTTTTTAATTTATTAATCAACAAATCTTTTGTTAATAAATTATTTCGTAAACCTTTTTGTAAATGTACGTAATCATATAATGGAATAATTTCTCTTTCTTCAATAAGAAATGTATTTTCTACAAATATATTAAGTTTAATTAATATATTGTTAACAAATAATGTAATTATTAAGCAGAATGAATTAATAAAGTATAATAAAAATGTTTTTTATTTTAATTCTTTCACTGTCATAACCATCATATTTATTGGATTCAGGATGGATATCGCGTTTAGAATTACTAACTGCCAAAGTTTGAGAAACATTACAGCTTGTCTCATCAGGGTTTTAGTCATCTAGAAAGAAGGACTTCGTCCTCGAGTCATTTACATATTCGTGTGAGATTCATGGTACACTTAACTAGACAAAAATTTTTAAGTTTATCATTTAAGATTCTTTTTTTTAGTTTTATTTTTTTTTATAGGTGAGGAGAAAAGACCCTCAGCCGATCCCGAAAAGAAAACTTCTGCGATCAGTCAGTAAAGGGTAGTGTGAGGTTCAATCTAAAGGGTCGAATATGCGCAAAATTACTGACAGCACCCGTCGTTTTGTGGGGTTTGCATACTCGACTTCGGCGATCTCTACGGCAAACTTAAAGCAGTCTTGGTTTGGGTTCCATTGAATTCCCAGTGTTTTGACATGGTCGTCCTTCTGGATGGTTCTATCGGCAATGGCCGAATCATCCATTTCTTCCGCATCTAACTGTACGAGATAGCGTCTAGTTCGGCCCACGGCCGCTAGATGGCTAGGCCCGCATGGCGCGCCTATACGGCCCATGCTTATCGCTTCTCGCTATTGATAAAGGGACCATGTCCTCTTATCAATAGCGACGAAGCACCTGCCCAGCGCAGTATCCAGCCATCCCGCTACCACACAGGATCTTGAAGACTCTTCAAGATCTTCCTTGTCTTTCAGTTCCGTCTAGCCAAGGCTCTTGGCGCAGACACCTTTCCTGCCTACCTGCAAGGGCTCCTTGCAAGGCATCCCCTCACCTCTGGGTACTTTCAGGCATTCCGACCGCGGAATAACTGAACATCGGTGCCGTCGCTTCGCGTTCGCCAGTCGAACCACGAAGTACAGTCGGAACTGGTCACTACGCCAGCCGTGTGACCAGCCTTTCGACTCTACGACCAGTGGATTGATCAGGACTCCTGGTCAATCTCTGGATCGTACTTTTTTGTATTGCCGCTGTTGGGTCCAGTATCCCTCAGCCCCTTTTGTAACTTTCTTAATTAAACATAATTTTATTTAAGCTTAGCGTCCAACTTCTTCTGCGGAAAACCTCCTTTCGTCTTTCAGCTCGTGGAAGTAACTAACGCAACTGTTAATTACGCACAAATTGTTGGTCCTTCGAGCCGGATATCTGGCATTTTCTGTTGTGCGGTGCAAATTACTGACCACGAGGGAAAGAAAGGGTTAAGGTCGACGCAATGTCACACGACATCTCCGGGTACATCACCCACCTCAACGTCCTCCGGGAGGAGTTGACTCGCCTCTTCGCCAATACAAAGAAACGTGGGGTGAACAATTTCACCAGGCGTTTCCTCAAGGAACGTTCAGCCACGGTTAATCGGGTTTTCGAAGACATTAAAACGATCCACTTGGAGATCTGTAATGCAATCCCTGCCACCGAACTGTCACAGTCCAACTATACTAAATCCAATACGTATCAGCTGGCTGTAGACGTTTACGAAGCTGTAGAAATGTATCTCGACGAACATCTCGATAGGCTGGCAGAAGAATCTCCCGCCTCCCCTAATACCAATAGGGTCCAGAGTTCATCGGGTTGTCCGCTCAAATTGCCACACATCGATTTGCCAAAGTTTTCGGGCAATTATCCGAGCTGGCCCTCATTTCACGATAGTTTTCGGTCGATGGTCCACGAGAGCACCAATCTTCCGGCTATCCAGAAATTCCATTATTTACGAGCATGTTTAAGCGGAGAAGCGCTTGGCATGATTCAAAATCTGCCGCTCACCGAGGATAATTATCACACGGCTTGGGAAACCGTCAAGACCCGTTACTCCAACAGGCGCCTCCTCATTTCCACGCTACTGACTCAGTTCTTTGAGGTAGCCAACACTCGATTCGATCACCTGCCTTCGATCAAGGCTCTACGCGATGCTGCTACCTTGACAATTGACGCATTGCGTAATGCAGGCTGTGAAGTAGACGCTTGGGCACCATTGCTCATTCATTATCTTAGCAGCAAGTTTGATGATTGGCTCAATGAAGAGTGGGAGAAACTGCTGAGTGAGACGACCGAGTATCCGGAACTCTCTAAATTCACCGACTTCCTTTCCAGACGCATCACCGTCTTGGAGGCTCGGGGCAATTCCAAGTGCAAACCGAAACGGTTACCCGATAAACCCATTCGCGTACACACAGTGGAGACTGTTCGCACCAAATGCTCTAACTGTTTAAAGGAGCATTTTCTTTTTCAATGTCCAAAATTCTTGGGACTGTCCCCAGATGGACGATACAAGTTCGCTCAGGGCGCAAAGCTCTGCCTGAACTGCCTACGCAGTGGCCACTCTGTTGGGAACTGTACATCCAACAACAGGTGTCGCACTTGCACCAAACCACACCACACCCTTCTTCACTTTCCTAAAAGGAATGTTGCCGCAACCAAGGTTACAAATACGGAAAACACCGAGCAGACCGTGTCCCAAGTCACGACTCTACTCAGTGCAGAAGAAGACCGTACGGTTCTACTCGGCACGGTAATGGTGGAGGTTCGGTCTCCCGAAGGTCGGGCCTTAACAGTCCGAGGATTAGTAGACAATGCGTCTCAAAAATCCTTCATTACGGAGAAGCTAGCACAGAGACTGCGGTTGCCGCGAAGTGAGCAATCCTCCACGGTGTACGGCGTGGCTGGCATTGCAGCCTGCAAGGCACCTCCCAGTACACAGGCGAGTTTACACTCCCTGGGAGACAATAAGATGTCGTTAGGCATTAAGGCGCTTATCTTACCCAAGGTAACGAATTACATGCCTCCGACATACTCCTCAGCTGGATTTCCAGAACTACAGAAGCTGGAGCTATCGGACAAATACTCGTCTTTCCGGGCTCCGATTGACGTCTTGATCGGGGCTGACTACTACCCGCAAGTGATGGAGGAACGAGCGATCAAATCACCAGATCAAAGCCTCATAGCTCAGCTCACTATCTTTGGCTGGACAGTGATCGGTAATGTTCCCGAAGTTGAGGCTACACACTCTAACTGTATCCAAGTGCTGCATTGCTGCAACGTGGACCAGACACTGAGAAAATTTTGGGAATTGGAGGAAGTTCCGTCAACACCTTCGCTATCCCCAGAGGATCAACAGTGCGAAGACTTCTTCAAGAAGACAGTATCACAATCTCCTTCTGGACGATTCTCAGTGGGATTACCATTCCGGTCAGACTTTGACCCCAGTCAGCTGGGCGCTACTCATACTATCGCGGCCTCGGCACTACGACGAGTGACTCGTCGCTTCCAATCATCTCAGCCCCTGCAACAGAGCTACGAGAAGTTTATGGGTGAATACGAAATCCTGGGCCATATGAGCAAGCTCACAGACTTAGAAGAAGACCTCACTGAGAGAACATTCCTACCGCACCACGCCGTCTTCAAGGTGGAAAACGGCAAGGAAAAAATCAGAGTTGTCTTCAACGCCTCATCCAAGTCCTCCACAGGCTATTCACTGAACGATGTTCTCCTCATCGGGCCCAAGTTACAACAGGACATCACGGCAATCCTCATGAACTGGAGAGGGCACCGGATGGCAGGAGTCACAGACATCGTCAAGATGTTTCGTCAGATCCTTGTGCGAAAGGAGGATCGACGCTACCAATCCATTCTCTGGACTGCTGATCCACTCAAGCCTCCTCAGGCGTTTGAGTTAAACACCGTTACATACGGTACGGGGCCAGCCCCCTTCCTAGCATCCAGAGTAATCCAGGAGTTGGCAAAGAAGTTTGGAAAGGAATTCCCTGATGCCCAGAGCGTTTTACTGAATTCCACGTATGTGGATGACATTCTCTTCGGCGCCCATGACGCCCTCCAGCTGGAAGACATCAAAACTCAGCTGATCCAGCTTTTAGGTAAAGGTGAATTCGAATTGAGCAAATGGGCATTCAGTTCACCTCCTGAGGACATAGCAAGTCAGGATCCTTCAAGTTCGGAACCTTCAATCACCCTCCCAGTAGAGGCAGAGGGACCGCTAAAAATCCTAGGAGTATCATGGAATCATACCAGGGATGTATTCCAGTTTTCAGTTCATCCATCTCCCATAACGTCGCTTACGAAGAGAATCCTGCTTTCCGAGAACGCGAAGATCTTCGACCCTATGGGATGGATTTCTCCTGTGACCATCAGACTGAAGCAGCTGATGCAGGCTACATGGCTGTTAAAGATGTCCTGGGATGATCCCTTACCAGAGCCCATCAAATCCAAATGGCTGGAGACTTACCAGCAGCTCGGATTATTAACTTCAATCAGTGTGCCACGTTGGGACGGCAGAATACCAAAGTCAGGACGCCTGGAGTTAGTTGGATTCTGCGACGCATCCACTCTTTCCTATGGGGCCGTGGTTTACACTCGGTATATCGACAATGTTGGGAAAGTCACCATACGACAAATAATGGCAAAATCCAAGGTGGCACCCATCAAGGCGGTTTCCATTCCTAGACTGGAACTACTCGCGGCCGTGCTGCTGACAAAACTGATGCTCCACATCAAGAGGTCGTTGAAATTCACGATAGAAGCTATCTCTTGCTTCTCCGACTCTCAAGTCACTTTGGCCTGGATTGCTCAGCATTCATCCAAATGGAAGGTATTTGTGGCAAACAGGGTGGCCTTCATTCAAGAAAGCCTACCAGAAGCTTCCTGGGACTACATCAATACTAAGGAGAATCCTGCTGATCTTAATTCCCGAGGATTGACTCCTGGACAGCTAAAGAATGCAAGCCTTTGGTGGCAAGGCCCTCCAATACTACAAGAAACAACAATTTGCAAGGTGGCCAGTTCATTCTTGCATACAACCGAGGAACAAAGGGTAGTGACGCTGATCACTTCTGGACCAGATCTAGAAGCCCCGACAGCGTTTATGACTCGTTTCTCATCATGGTCAAGATTGGTAAGAATCATGGTCTATGCAAGACGATTCATTACTCGAGCACATCATCGACGGTCAGTACCGGTTCATCTTCATCCCAGTTATGAGGAATATCGTTTGGCAGAGCAGCAAGTCATCAAAGCCGTTCAAAGAGAAGCTTTTGAAGCAGAACTTACTGCCCTGACGAAAGGACAGTCACTTGCAAAATCATCGGCATTGAGTGCACTGAATCCCTTTGTGAAGGGAGGAATTTTGAGAGTGGGAGGACGATTGGCTAATTCCACGCTACCGGATACGCAAAAATATCCAATTATTCTTCCGGAATCGCATATAGCGACGTTAATCATCCGCAAAGCTCATCTGGACACTCTGCATGGAGGATTGCAATTGACGTTAGCTCTAGTGCGGTCTGAGTATTGGATCATAAATGGACGTAATACGACCAAGAAGGTATTGCGTCAGTGCTTAAATTGTGCCAAGTGTAAGGGCAACACGTGCACAGAACTCATGGGATCATTACCAGCCTCAAGGGTACAAAGAAGCTCACCCTTTGAGCACACCGGCATAGATTATGCCGGACCAATGTTGGTCAAGCAGCATGCAGGGCGCAATGCTAAGTCCACCAAGGCCTACATTGCAGTGTTTGTATGTATGGCCACTAGAGCCGTCCATCTGGAATTGGTGTCCAGCTACACCACGGAGGAGTTTTTGGCCGCTCTGACTAGATTTATAGCTCGCAGAGGAAAACCCGCGATGATTTACTCTGATAATGGGTCCAATTTCCTGGGAGCATACGCTGAGTTGAAAAGAGTGTTCAGAGATGCTCGAAATCACGCTCAGACTTCCGAAATATGTCAAAAAATCGATTGGAGATTCATCCCCGTTGCCACCCCACACTGGGGTGGAATTTGGGAAAGCGGAGTACGAGCTGTGAAACATCACTTACGACGAGTTCTGGGTGCGTTTGTTCCTACCTCACAAGAAATGGAGACGTTGCTTTGTCGAATAGAAGCTTGTCTTAATTCTCGACCGTTGATGCGTCTTCATGATGATATTGACAGTCTGGATTACTTATCTCCTGGGCATTTTTTGATCGGCCGCCCAATATTGACTGCGCCAGAGAAATCCACGTTGAATATGAAACTCTCCACACTGAGTCGATGGCAACACGTTTCACAAGTGGCCGAAACATTTTGGCAAAAGTGGGCTCGAGAATATCTCCATTCCTTGCAACCCAGGGCAAAGTGGAGGAAGAAGGAACAAACTCTTAAAGAAGGAGATGTGGTAATCCTAAAGGATTCAAATCCACCTTGCAAGTGGAGTATGGGGAGAATCATCAAAATGATTCCCGGGTCGGACTCAGTGTCTAGAGTCGCACTGGTCAAGACTGCCCATAAAGAAGTGCAGCGCAGCATCACACAATTATGTAAACTGCCCACTTCGTAAAACTTCACTTGCTTTCATAGTTGGTTGTCCGTTTTGATAATGGCACATCTGTTTCAAATTCATCTGACAGAAAAACTCGTGACGTCAAACAACATTTGTTTACCTCACACTATAAAAGGACCTCCCAAGGAACTAACCCTTACAGTGCCATTTAAAGCTATTAAAGGCAAGTACGTCAGACGACAAAGCAAACTAGCAGTGATGGATTCCATCATTCGCCTGGACCTGGAGGATGAAGTAAGGATCTTCCTGGAGAAATTTGGAGAACCAACTCTGGAGAGTTTCGACGACGAATTTCTTGCCGAATTCGCCGACGAACACGCCGATGCTTTCGACGACGCAACCTCCACCTCGGCGATTGAACCTGCCTCGCCAGACTTGGGCGCATCAACGACACTACAGCTCCCAGTGCAGATTCTCCTCACGGCTTTAACGCACGGTGACAGTCCGTTGGATCAAGAAGCAACGTTCGTGGAACCAGTGGACTTGCCCACGTTAGACGCCTCCATGTGGGACCAGAGGATCATCCATGACAGCACAGCCAAGGAGATTAGCCGAGACTCCACCCATTTGTACATCCGATGCTTCGGGAGCACCATCGCCGCACCATTGACTGCTGTACGGAGATTCCGGCAATGGAAGGACTGGGTCGCTCAAGGGAAGGTCACTCTGCGCTGGAGCCCGGCCTTCCAGTTATCATCGGCCAAACTGGTCATCCGACCCCGACAGGCGTATTAGTGCCCACGCACCTTACCTGCGTTAGTTTTAAGTTTTTCTTCTATATTTTATTTCTTCTTTGCGTGCGGTTTTAGTTTTTAAGTTTTTCAAGCCTTTACCACATCAGGGTCATTGCGAACTCTCAAAAGTTCGGCCTATTATTATTATTAATTTTAGGCTGAAAAATTATTCTTTCTTTTGTTCAATGAGAACATTATTTGTGTAAAGGGGCAATCTGCAAACATCTCCGTCATCTTTCGGTTAACGCCACAGGGGCGTTAACGGGGGGGAATGTTTTGTACGAGATAGCGTCTAGTTCGGCCCACGGCCGCTAGATGGCTAGGCCCGCATGGCGCGCCTATACGGCCCATGCTTATCGCTTCTCGCTATTGATAAAGGGACCATGTCCTCTTATCAATAGCGACGAAGCACCTGCCCAGCGCAGTATCCAGCCATCCCGCTACCACACAGGATCTTGAAGACTCTTCAAGATCTTCCTTGTCTTTCAGTTCCGTCTAGCCAAGGCTCTTGGCGCAGACACCTTTCCTGCCTACCTGCAAGGGCTCCTTGCAAGGCATCCCCTCACCTCTGGGTACTTTCAGGCATTCCGACCGCGGAATAACTGAACATCGGTGCCGTCGCTTCGCGTTCGCCAGTCGAACCACGAAGTACAGTCGGAACTGGTCACTACGCCAGCCGTGTGACCAGCCTTTCGACTCTACGACCAGTGGATTGATCAGGACTCCTGGTCAATCTCTGGATCGTACTTTTTTGTATTGCCGCTGTTGGGTCCAGTATCCCTCAGCCCCTTTTGTAACTTTCTTAATTAAACATAATTTTATTTAAGCTTAGCGTCCAACTTCTTCTGCGGAAAACCTCCTTTCGTCTTTCAGCTCGTGGAAGTAACTAACGCAACTGTTAATTACGCACACTAACAGTTCCGGATGGTTAGCCGCCCACTTGCTGAGTTCGATACCGGCGGAACGAAGGATCGACACGAGTTCTCCCTTCACCAACTTAGCTTGTTCCAGCTCATTAGCACCAGAGAATGTATCATCAACGTATGTTTCATTCGCTAAGCAGTTGGCACCTAGCGGGAAACGGGTCCCTTCTACTTCAACGAGTTGTTGTAAGGCGCGAAGCGCGAGGAACGGCGCGCACAACGTGCCGTACGTAACGGTAGCCAATCTATATTCGATCGGTTGTTCATTTGGGCTTGGCGACCATAAAATCCGTTGCAAGTCCTGATCCCCCCGATATACCCGAATCTGTCGGAACATTCTGACGATATCAGCCGTGAACACGAACCGATATCGCTTCCAGTTGGATAGTATCAGGGAGAGATCCTTCTGCAGCGGCGGCCCAGGCAGTAGATGATCATTCAGACAGGACGAACCGCGTAATTTCCTTGAGGCAACAAAAACGATGCGTATTTTTAAATCTGAACACTCTGAACGAATGACCGCATGATGTGGCAGATACCACACTCTATTGTTTGCTAATTCCGCATCGGGTACTCTTATCATGTGACCGAGTCTCTCGTATTCGCTCATGAAATCGCGGTATGCTACCCGTAATTGGGGCGACCTTAGGAATCGATCGTGTAATCTATTTAACGAACTTAGTGCTAAACCCCGCGTCAATCTACCAGTCACAGGCGGTTCCGATTTCAAAGGGAGAGCGACCCAGAAACGACCCGTATCATCGCGGGAATGAGTCGAACGAAAGGAATCCTCACATCGCTGTTCGTCCGGCGCGAGGGAAATAGGGAAGGTCAGCACCTCTTCTACCAACCAAAATTGTTGAAGCTGTTCCTGTAAATCCTTGGATGCCGTGAGGTGAAACGACTGTACTGAGCGCGAAGGGTCGTCATCATCCGTAGACATCAGCCCGGTTTCCGCCCGCCGTGACAACAAGCCGGCCAGAGGACCGGAAACGACCCAGCCAAAAACCGTATCTTGCGCGATTAATCCGTTATCAGTCAGATTACGAACGCCGGGACGTAAGATCCGCCCGTACACATCGAGACCGAGTATTAAGTCAACCGTGGCTGGTTTATAGAACAGCGGATTAGCCAAATTCAGCCCGTCAAAAATAGCATGATCGAACTCCACAATCTCTCGCGAAGGAAATCGTGCAGTCAGTCGCGGCAATACGAGCACATCACATTTGAACCCATAGCTAAGATCAACGCGAGCTAAAATCATAATCTGGGACGCGAAATTGCACGATCCAGCCTCGACGGCACCGATGCCGGTGATTGGTATGTCGACTCTTCGTTTTGGCATGCCCAACAGCTGAATGGCAGATTCAGAAATCAACGAAACCTCAGAACCTGTGTCCAATAACGCACGGAGCTTTATCGGCCCGCCGCTGCTAGAGGCTACCGAGACAATTGCCGTGGCAGACAATATAGTGCTCGGTTGAGAGGTTGTGCGACCCGTCATAACATTAACCGGGTGCGGAGTTTCGGTATTCTTCGTTAACAATGTCTCAACTTTAGGCAATGGTTCACCGCGCGCAGCGTCCTCGCGACCAGCCGTGGCGAGTCGATTTCGCAAACTGTTCGTCTCGAAGTGAAGCAGCGTGTGATGTGCCCCGCGGCATTTCTCGCAGCGGAATTTTGAAGGGCAATCGCGGGAGCGGTGAGTGCCCATGAAATTGAAGCACAAGTTTAAACGCTTAATTTCCGAATGTCTCTCAGATGGATCCTTTGCCAGGAATTTCGAACACTTCCGTAGACTATGAGGACCTCTGCACAAATCGCATCTGCTTGTGACCATTTTCCTTTTTTCCGAAACACCAGCGTTGTGTACTCTCCGCGGAACAACCGCTGCCTTCTCGTTGTCCCTGACTCGTTTCAGCCCTTGTTGATCCGAAACAGCCATAGTTAGTGTCTGGGCGCGGCACTCCATGAACTTAATCAAATCTTTGAACTTGGGAAATCGGTCTAGTATGGTGAGATTTCTCTTGCCATTACGGGCGCGTTCCAATACAGCCCGATCCTTAGCACTGAGCTCAGCCTCCCACAATTTACGCGACTCGGGGTCCAAACGCGCGACTATGATATATGTGAACCAAATGTCCCATTGGTCTACTGGCAGACCAAGACTCTTGAGGGCGCGGATGACGCGCCGGGCTGCATCAACGAATGCTCGTAACTCAACCGCGCTTTCGCGTTTAACCGACGGTAAATTTCACAGCGTGTTAAAGTGGTTGACAACTGTTAGGCGAGGATTATGGAATCGTTCCTTGAGGGCCTCCCACGTGGGGAGGTAGTTTTCGTCTGTGATGGGGACATTTTCGATTAAATCGGCCGCTGTGCCGCGGAGACAGGACTTGAGATATTGTAGCTTAGAAGCTGGCGGTAAGTCCGCGACAGAGTGTATTAATGACACGAACAATCCGTGGAAACTCTTCCAATGCTCGTAATGTCCCGAGAATTGCGGAAGGCTGATTTTGGGCAATTTCGCTGAAACAGCGCCGAACTCACCGCGTACCGGGTTGGTCAAGGGAGGCGGTCGCGCATCCTCTGCAGATTTTTCAACGTGACCCTTCAACCTGAATAATTGGTCGAGAGTTTCCTCGTAGGTTCTCCGCATGTCGTAGAAGGTCCCGTTTATAACATATGCATCGTTCTGTGCATCCTCACGAGCGGTCAAATCGACGTGCGTTCCGCGCATGTCCGCCCAAATAACTTTAATTTCATCAATGCGCGACACAATCATGTCTAAGGTTAAGGAGTTCCGATCGCGTTCTAACACTCCACGACCGATCACTTGAATTTCGGCGACGCGAGTGCCCTGCGCGGACACCAACTATTTAATGGACGTAGGCGCCATAACGAGTTTTACTCGTGAATTGAATGTTAATTTCTTAGGGGCTACTTACTCTCAAAAGGCGTACCCACTAACAAGGCCCTTGAAACCTACCCAAATTGTTAATGGTTTCCTTTATACACCGTAGGCCCCTTATAGTCCTTATAACTAGCAATGTTTCAATGCACTTTACCCAAACGCGCAAACGTTACAGAGATATTCGCATAAACCCTTCACAATCGACCTGGTACCTTCTGGTATCCGCGAGAAAAACAAACTTCTGAACCCGGTAACAGTCGACAGAGAACTGATCTACGGAAACTCCTCAGCTTCAGACATGGCTCGGCTCAAAATCGCAATCCCACGTATCGGGTTACATCAAAGTCGCCGCTGCCGGCTTTCAGTCGGCCGGTATATCACCACTACGCATTGTATAGGCGATACCACGTCACCAACCCCCCTTTAGTCATCACACCTCTCCTCACCCGGGGCACCAATTTTGTACGACTTAGAGAAAAGGTCATCCTGTTTCCAGAATTCGTTATAGAGAGGTGAGGGAAATAAAGGTAGATTGTATCGGGTTATCAAATAACAGTTTATTCCCGATGTTACACAGTTTGGTAAAACCCCACCTTAAGGGTGCAGGGAGAAAAACCAAACTAAAGGTCGCATCCCCAAATTAACGCTACGATGGGGGTATCGGCATAAAAGCTCCATCCGCCGTGATGGAGAAAAAGCCCGCAAACATAACCGGTATTCGGATTAACGACTGACTTAAAGTTAAATAGACGCTCGCACTTAAATGTTAACCTAATTAACATTGGAAAGTATAAATTTACGCTTACTGGTATAACAATCGACACCAGGTTACAGAGAACTGACAATTAGTTCCAAGCGTTGCGAACAATGACACGCGGGTGGGGATCGAACGGCCGGAATATTGGCATCGCGGCCGCTGATCTTCGGAAGGGACTACTCGGTCAGGGTCTGATGTCCCCTGGGTTAGCCCTGACCCATGAGGACACCTCCCTTGTGAAGGCCTCATCCGAATCCTCACTTGAAACTTCACTCTCGCAATTCTTACCCGCGTGCCTTCGCAACTACACCAACTTCCTCTCTTGCCTCAAGCCAAATCATCACTGGCTCGCACTTAATCTCGATCGCCCCGCCGGCAAAGCAGAAAACCGCTTCACAGTGGGCCCGTACTATCTATCCCCAACACTTCTTTTCATGTAATAAGTACGAATGCATGTCGCTCGACGAATTTTCGGATGTTTTGATGTAGCAGTTATGAAATATAACGTTTTCCTATATATTATAAGGAGTGTGAAATTTTTAATTAACATGATTATTGTGTGTCATTTAAAAAAGCATGGAGGCTCGCCAAGTTCTGTATAAAGAAATTGTAAACAAATTGTTTATAAACTATATATAAAAAACTTTTATGCAATTTGTTTATAAACTATCTGCGTTTCAAATGCAGTTTCTATTTTTTATGCATATTGTTTATAACCTATATGCTGAGAATAAATAAAGATTACATACTTGGCTTTATTCTATATATGATTTCAATACTTTTTAACAAGATAAGAAAAATAATGTATTTTTTGGCAGTGACTATATATTTTAAATAAATATATTCTTTTTATTGTTATACCTGTTATTAAGAGAATTCATTAAATAAGTGTATAAATAATATATATTTTTTGAATAAGGGGGTTTTTAGAAGGTCTATTTCTTACTTTATATATTAATAAAATTACGTATTTATTTAATATATTTATTATAGACCCGATGATCCAGGATTTTTTAAAAATTACACACGGATGGAAGAAGAAATTATGGAGCGGCTACTACTCCAAATTTCTCCTATAATAAAAAAACAAGACACAGTAATGAGAGAAGCTATTTCCCCTCGAATGAGGTTAAGAGTTACTTTACGATTTTTAGCAACAGGAAATTTATTTCAAGACCTCGCATTCTCTACAAGGATAGCCCCAAATACACTTTCAAAAATCATACCAGAGACATTAAATGCTATCATTACAGTGCTTGAAAAACAAGTGATATTATTTCCAACCAAACCAGAAGAATGGATTTTAATAAGTGAACACTTTCAAAGTTTATGGCAGTTCCCTCACTGCATAGGAAGTTTGGATGAAAAACATATTTGTTTTTATCCACCACGTCTTGAAGGCTCAAAATTTAGGAATTACAAAGGAACAGATAGTATCATTCTCTTAGGATTAGTGGATGCACATTATAAATTTATATATGTCGATATCGGCAAAAATGGGTGTCTGCATGACTGAATGGTTTTTCAGCAAAGTCCATTAGGAATAAAATTGAGAGAAAATACTCTTAGTTTGCCGAAGCCAAGTAGTTTACCTGGTTTTAATTATAAACTGCCTTATGTGATAATTGGAGACAGCGCATTTACTTTACAACCAAATTTAATGAAGCCATATCCAGAGCGTGATTTGACAAAGGAAAAAAGCATATTTAATTATAGGTTAAGCAGAACAAGGAGAGTTGTTGAAAATGCTTTTGGCATTCTAGCAAATAGATTTAGAATTTTATTAAATCCCATAAAACTGTCTGTAGACAAATTAGAAACTATAGCGTATGCGTGTGTTCTACTTCATAATTATCTTCTACAAGAAAAAAATTGAGTCATAATTACCTTCACAATGTAGACATAGTGGTTGTGAAACATTGGACAGTACATTACAGAGCATTACTATGAGTCAACAAGGAAATCATTCTTCAAATACAGCAAGAAAATTTAGAGACACATTTACTACATATTTTAACACAACTGGTACTATTCCATGGCAAATAGATTCTATCGTGTCTGGAAATCGATAGCTTTGTCTCCTTCAGCTTTGAGGAGGTGAAAATCGGATAGTTTTAGTAAAATAAGAGTCAAAAAAATTGTACAAATTAATAATAATTATTTTTATTACTCAGTATCTTGAATTTTTACATTCATTACTGTTTGAACCAATGTATTCATTACTTTATATTTTAATTTATCATTATTAAATGCTTTTAATATTGTCCCTAAAAATGTCATGCACGAATCAACTAGGTTTGTCGAATTTGTTGAAGCAGTAGGCATAACTGATCCTTCTATGGTTATGGGTGATTTTAAGGAATCGGCTATATTGCCCAAAACTTCGATGTATTTATCATCTTCATTTATTTTTCTTTTCTTTGCTCTTGTACTTGACTTTTTACTTGAGACATAGCTGAATCCTGATGACGTGGAAGGAGCCGGACTAACAGAAGGAGAGGGTTGTGACATATTTGTTGGTGTTGAAGTATAACACCTGCTGTTAATTGACGATGTACTAACATCTAAGGGCCTTAAAAACGACTCATAGACTATAAAGCCAGGATCATCTATGTACTCTTCCAGCCATTCTTCTTCCATATCTTCTTGCTGCATTTGTATAGTCTCAACGGTATTAAATGTTAAATCAGTCTATAAGGAAAATTATATTGAAAACACATAATTTTTGAGAAATAAAAATACAGTACAATATTATTACATTAAGCTATATAAATGATATTGATTAAATGTTTTTTTTAATTTAATTAAAAAAATATTAAAAAAGTAAACTATTAAGGTTACCTGGCTAAAATCCAAATGCTTTGGGCAAGTAGTTTCTTTCTAATTTCGTGTTGCTCTATAGAATTCCTACTTTTACGTGATGTACAATAGTCCCCAAAATATTTTATTTCATTGAAATACCATAAACTTCTAATATCTAATATCTAATAACATTGATAGAAATATGTATATATTATGATATTAAAACAAAGTAGAATTATATAAGAACATGATTTGTTAAATATACATCTTCAGTGCCAGTTCCAGATGTCATTGATCGTCTAATTTTATTATTTTCTATATGGAATTGTGTCTTTAAATTATGATATTTTGTTACACATTTACTTTCTGTGGTTCCGGGTTTTATTGTACAAATAGCAGAACATATTCTTTTTAATGCTTCTGCTCTCATATATTTATTATGGTAATTTGGACTATTGATGGCATATAAACATGGTTCTTCTTTATATGCATCAATTAGGTACAAAACTTCTTCATGAGTAAATTTAGCACATATTTAAAATAACCAGAAAAATTACTAGTCTATTTTGTGAGTATAGTTATGTTGTTCATTTTGTATAATTAAAAGTATATGTATTTAGAATATTATTTTTATGCTTTAAGACATGTGTGTTAACTTTATATTGACTATTGTGTTATTTTGTCAGTTATAAACTAATTTGTATTTGTTTTAATATATCATTATTTTATTTTGAAATAATTATATATATGTATCTGTTTATTTTTATATACTATTTAAACTATGTAAGTTGTCAATTTAATGGTATCAAGACGGAAACTCGAATCCTTAACCTCGAAAGACAGAACCTCGAAAATACAGAATCTCGAATAGACAGAACCTCGATTTAACAGAACCTCGAAAGACAGAACCTCGAATTGAAAAAACCTCGAAAGATAAAACCTCCAATCCAAAAAATTACGTTGTAAGTAGTTATCACCTGGTGGTGTGTGTTTCAACCCCTATATATTATATAATTTTTAAGATATAAAATTTATAAATAAATAGTTCACAATTGAGATATAAAAATGTATAAATACTTTAAGAAAATGAAGAAATTTATGATAAAAAAATAATAAAAAATAATTGTGTACATTTTGTTCGTGTACAAATATATAAGAGTATAATACAGCCGTGCGCATTTAAATTATGTTTATCTCGGCTCTTCCCTTAATTAACAAAAACCATAATAAATATTAAAAAATAATAAAAAATTATTTTTAATATAAAAATCTGTTAAATTATTTTCGAAGAACAAATGATTCAAATTAATAATTTTTCAAAAAAAAGTTCATTCGAGATTCTGTCTTTCGAGGTTTTTCCAATTCGAGGTTCTGTCTTTCGAGGTTCTATCTTTTCGAGGTTCTGTTAAATCGAGGTTCTGTCTATTCGAGATTCTGTATTTTCGAGGTTCTGTCTTTCGAGGTTAAGGATTCGAGTTTCCGTCTTGATACCATTAAATTGACAACTTACATAGTTTAAATGGTATATAAAAATAAACAGATACATATATATAATTATTTCAAAATAAAATAATGATATATTAAAACAAATACAAATTAGTTTATAACTGACAAAATAACACAATAGTCAATATAAAGTTAACACACATTTTAAATATGTGCTAAATTCTGTCAATCTTCAGAAACGAACGGTGCGCCATCCGGCCATCCATAAAACTCGTTGTGTATAAACAGGTAATATGCTTAAAAGCTAACGCAAGAAACTGCATAACTAATAACTAAGTCCGCTCTAATTCAATTTCTTAAGTAAAGGACACAGCATGGTTACATTTCTTTTGAAAGTTCCGTTTGTCGCTTTGACAGTGACGACTCTAACCACTCCATCCTCTCCCGGATGGACTTTCATTACTCGGCCAAGAGACCATCGCATACAATTCAACTGCTTATCGATTAGGATCACGATCGTATCAGGTTGGATTATAGCTCCTTTGGTCCTCCACCTCTGTCTCTTTTGTAGCTCATGCAAATACTCGACATGCCAACGCCTCCAGAAACCCTGCCGCATTTGAACTATTTTCTCCCAAGAGCTCAACCGGTTATCTGGAACATATTGATGATCCATTTCTGGTAGCGTAGTAAGGACACGACCCACCAAAAAATGAGCAGGCGTTAAAGCTTGAGGATCGTTCGCATCCGATGACAAGGGGCATAATGGTCGAGAATTCAGAACAGCTTCAATCTCGACCACCAGAGTCGTTAACTCTTCTTGGGTCAACAAACCATCTCCGATCACCCTCTTTAGAAGATGTTTAAATGATTTCACCGCGGCTTCCTATATCCCGCCAAAATGAGGAGACAAAGGTGGATTGAAATGCCATATGATCTTGCGTGACGTAGCGAATTTTTGGATGAACTCTCTACACTCTTCCGATTCAATCAATGTGTACAATTCACGCAATTGATTGTTCGCACCTATAAAATTAGAGCCGTTATCTGTATATACATGCGACGGGATTGCTTTGCGAGCGATGAATCTTCGAAATGACGCTAAAAAAGCTTCTGTACTTAAATCGCTAACAATTTCAATATGTACCGCCTTTGAAGACATACAAATATAAACACATCCGTAAACCTTCAGTCGCATCCTATTTCGTTTCTTCCTTTCTTTGATATACAGTGGTCCGAAGAAATCGATACCCGTGTGTTGAAACGGAAATGATGCTTCTAACCTAGACTTAGGCAGATCCGCCATTTGATACTGCATCGGAGACGTTTACATCGTATACATCTTACGCATTTTCTAATCACGCTCCTAATTTGGTTTCTACCGTCTATTAGCCAAAATCTCGATCTTATCGCACATAATGTTAATTGAATACCTGCATGGAGATTTTTCTTGTGAGCTTCTCGAATGATTAAGTTCGTTACATGACATCGAGACGGCAATAGAATAGCATGCTTTTGTTCTCTCGGAATGTTAGCTCTACGCAAACGTCCACCTACTCGTAATATTCCATGTTCATCTACAAAGGGGCTAAGAGACGCAATCCTTGTACTCTTAATTTCTTCATCCTTGGACACTTGTATCTCGTTTGCAAATTGTTGGTGTTGTATATGTTTAATAATTCTTTCTTCCGCAACATTAATTTCTGCTACAGTTAAGTGTCCTTTGTTCGTGTGGTAAGGTGACCACCTCAAACCGTAGGCAACAGCTCTAACTAATCTTGAATAGGAAGAACATTTCTCGAACAGGTTGTCATCTGCGGCATTGAGTATTAAGCAAATCCCCCTAAAAAACATCCTGATGTAAAAAAAAAGCCAAGTAGTTATCCCCTTCTAAAAACCCCATTATTCAAAAAATATATATTATTTATACACTTATTTAATGTATTCTCTTAATAAAAGGTATAACAATAAAAAGAATATATTTATTTAATATACAGGGTGTCCGGAAAAAAAGGAGACATATTTTGTGGGGTGGTTCCTGACGCAATTCTAAGAACATTTTTTGTCTTGGTATTTTTTGATTTAAAGCTTTATTTTTGAGATATTCAACGATAAAGGTGCCATTAGTTAGACAGAGACACTCCGGTAGCTGAAACGAGACAGAGTGGCGCCATCTCACTTTAACTATCGAAGCGTCTCTGTCTAACTAATGGCAAATTTATCATTGAATATCTTAGAAATAAAGCTTTAAATCAAAAAATGCCAAGAGAAAAAAGTTCTTAGAATAGCCTCAGAAACCACCCCTCAAAAAATGTCTCCTTTTTTTTCGGACACCCTGTATATATAAGTAGGTTATATATTTTATAGCCTTAATCCTAATGGTGTGTCAACGCACTGTACAACACCGTAAATCTTAAAACTAGTCTTATTATCTATGAGTTTGTGACGCCGGACGTCCACTAATAAATCAAAATGCGCCAAAAAGTCTGTGCCTATAATTGGTCGTTTAACTGCCGCTACGATAAAAACCATTTAAGGGAACGCCTGAACCCGAGATTGACATCGAGTAGCCGCTTGCCGTAGGTCTCGATACTGGTGTTGTTCGCTGCACTCAAACTCAACGCAGTTCTGTTTTTTAGGTCACATTGGCGCCTGGCACTACTGACACGTCAGCCCCCGTGTCTATGAGGAAGGTGGTCCCGGTCGTCCTATCAGCGATTATAAGGCGATGACGAGGGAATTCTGTGCTTCTGGTCGCCGGAGAAACACACTCCATTAGTTTCCCGCAGCTGGTTGATGGTCCTGCTCCTTGTACTGGCACGGTAGTAAGCACACGCGTGCCTTGTCGCCAAACTTCAAATAGTAATAAGAAACACCATTCTTGTGGCCCGACTTGGACCTCGGTCGACGGTTGGGCGTGTTGTTGCGATGGTGGGAAAAGCGTCCTCGGGATCGCGACCGTTGGTCTCTACCGACCTGTGTTTTAAATTCAGCAACGGCCTTAGTCAATTCCATGTGTAACGGGTGCTCGGTTAACCCCGAAAGGAGGTGATTCTTCCGAAGGTCAGAACACCGTCATAATTAATAATTTTAAAGTAATACGTGGATTTCCCTCAACCGTGAAGAAACCAACCACTGCATAAGGGGCCCAAAGGAGGCTCTCCCGAGGTTGAGGGCTAGGCACTCGTCGTACAACAAAGCCACACACTATTAGACTTTACTCGCGGCTTTATTACTAAGACTCAACACAATATAAATCATTCTATGAATGCTACTTCAAGTGGCCGCTGGAATACAAGATTATCACAACGTAATAATGCGCTCGGGGTGCCCGTACACCCTTTTTTTTTTTTTTTTAGAGTAGGGCAAAATCTGATAACAGACACTCTCGGTCTAAGATGGAAGTCGACGGAGGGTAATGCAGGGTTCGACCTGCTAAAAACCCCTGTCAGGCAACTAAATGACCACCAGGGAGGATATACTCCTTAAGGCCATTCGTCTCCCTGGTGGTCTGGCCTTTATTCTGCCACCCATCCCCCGGGAGGGATGGGAGCGTTGTTTTTTGTTGTCATAACCCGGATGATATTATAATTGTCTGCAACTTATTGAAAGTGGGGGAGTTAACCCCGTGATCGCCGTTCAATGCGTCTACTATTACCCCACAAGGGGGGCCCGGTCTATCTGCCCAATAGGGCGTAGGTGTTGCCAGAAACGAAAAGAAAAAACAATTATTAAAAAACATAAATGCAACATTAGGAAGACACAATACATAATACAGAACAATCCATTCATTAGGACATGCTATCCCACCGAGGGGACCCGGTCTGTCAATAAATATGGGGAAAGGGCTGCGGGGGTAAAAAAGACACCCCATAAGAGGTGCCCCCCGAGCAAAACAGCAGGCCCGCCCAAGGCAGCCGCGATGGCCGCCGTAGCCCGATCATCCCCACCGCTCAGAGAGCAAGCCCACAGAGTAGGAGGAGAGAGGGCCACGGACGACGCCCACCAGTCCCCGAGCCCGCGCCCAATGAGAGAGCACACAAGACAAGACAAAATGGCCCGCCGGATCCCGAGAGAAGGCCCCAGTACGGCGCCCCACTCCCTGGCAAGCCCGAGGCCGGACAATCACCCCACTCCCCCAACTCCACCAAGTGGTGAGAGGAGGCGAGAGAGGACCGCGCCCGCCACAGACCGACAGAACCAAAAAATATGCAAGGAATTCAAGCTGCCCAACAAAAAGAGCCATGCATTGCATTCCTTCCAGGATAGACAGTCCTCCAGACAAAAACACACAATGCACCAATGGATCCGCCACTTATTTCGCATATATTCCGTGTAATAGGCAGTACTTGAAAGTATTGTAACCTCGTATGTGTCATACGAAGAAAAAGTGTAAGTTAAGACTATTTGGGATTTTGATTTGGTATAAATTCATAACTATAGCTATTAATTCAAAGTGTGCAAATGGCTTTGCGCATTCGTGTAATTGTTTAAATTCCTTGTCTGTTGGAATAACAGGAGTGTGGAGTACCAAGAAGCCTCCCAATCATCATTACACTGGACAAAATTCCCAAATTGGACAAGTTCTTGGACAGTTTTCTGGACAAGAGCACAGTGGAGCTAGTGAGTATACTTTCTTTTTTATAATCTATTTTATGGATGGGCCAGTTTGTGAAGGGAGTGTGGTGTAGGGGCTAAAACTCCCATATATTTTAGTGGGCTAGCATTTGTGGCGCCCTCGCTGTATGACCCCCTACAAAATGAAACTAAAATTCGTTATATATATATAAATATATATATCTATCTATCTATTTATCTACCTGTTATCTACACACACACACATATATATATATATACACATATTTTATTATTTTCTGTTTTAAAAATCATAATTCTATTCTATTATTTAATTTAAAATAAACAATTTTTTTAATAATGAAAACTTTTTATTTAAATATTTTAAGTATTAAATGAGTTCAAATTTTTAAGTTGAAATTATAATACATATTTATTCGTATATTTACATTTGTGCAGACATTAGAATTATCTTAATTAAAAAAAAAATTAAGTTGTACAATAAATATTTTTTATTTAATTTCTTTTTCGTTTTAAATTTTCTTTTTTAAATTTTAATGACATTCTTTTCGCTTCATTGTATATATAGTGTGTTTCATGAACTTCTATTGTACCATTTAATATTTTATTAATTAAATTGCACCATTCCATTATAAATTGTTGCGCTACCTCTTTTAAAATTTGATCTTGCAAAATACTGCAATGTATTTGTGTTTCTGAAAATGCTTCTAAATAAATAATGCTTATTAATCTATTCTTTATATTTAATTTGAAATAAAAATTTAAAAGTTTATTTTCTGCACATTTTAATGTATGTTTTAATAATTTTATTTTTTCATTATCCTCCAAAATTAATATGCATTCTGCACATTTTGTTTTAATGTTATTTATTGTATTTTTTATTATGTTATCATAATTTATTAAATCATTGGATTTATTTGTTTCTGGCATAATAGTTTCGTCGTATTCAATATTTTCATTTGTATCATCATTTTTATCAAAATTTTCCGTTTCTTTAATAATTTTTGAAATGGATAAAGGATTTACCCTGGAATTCATCTTTACAATTTGCTGATATGGAATGTTTTGCTGTAAAATTATTTGTTATAATGGTTTTAAATAAACTGCAAAATTGAAATGAACCTGGATTGTTATTTCTAAATCCGTGTCCCCTAATTTGACTGAAACAATTTTCAATCGGGTCTTGATTTAAAAACTGCAAATTTAAAGAATCAAAGCCTAAACATTGAAGAGCTTTCCATAAATTTCTTGCTGCTTCTATTGTCCATATCCAATTTTTTAAACATTTTGTATTATTTCGTACAGATTTATGCGTTTTTTTTTAAACAAATTCCATTATTCTAATTTTTTCTATCGCAGTTTTTCAAAATTTTAAATGATCGCTTGTTTTTGTAATTAAACATTTCATGTCCGTTCTTTTATTAAATGAATCAAATAATTTATCAAAAAATAATATTACCTCACCTGTGGCCTCAGCAGTATGAGGTAATATAATTTCACCTTTTATAGTATTGACAATACCTGTAATATTATAAGAAAAATTTGTTTCACTTATTGATTTACAGGAAACAAATAATTATTATACTTTACCTTTATTAAATGTTAAAATTATATCAATAAAATTTGACACCGTATGACTCAGGACTTGGGTAGCGTACTTCACTTTCATTTTTGGTATCAATTCCGGAAAAACGTGTCTATCAGTTTAAGATACATATGGTTTAGTTTAGTTCTTATGGATTTACAAAACAGCACTCAGCATTTTTATAATAAATAACATGAAAAAATATTATTGAATATCTATAAACATATAAATAATTATTATTTTAAGTATTCATTAACATAATTAATTATTTATTTTTACTTTAAGACTAAGGCGAAATTAATATTCCAATTTATATATATAATTAATGATTTATTACAAACTTTGAATTTCAGCTGTATAGAAAATTCTTTAAATATGGGCCTAAGTAGGCGTGTTTTTTCTTCCCTTTTTGCCAACAAATAACTACGAAACACTAATTCTCATAGGACATTAAAAAAATGTGGGGAAAAAGGAGGGATTAATTGTTGAATTTCCCTCCCATAAAACTGAAATCAGCTAATGCCGCTTGAAGTATATCCCTGCCTCTAAAAACATTTGCACAAATAATCGTAAAAAGCCATTTTGTTATTTGAAAGTCATTTCTGATTAAGATAACAGTGTTATTTTATATTTAATAAATAATATATAATATTAATATATTTTTATTAATTATTATTTATTTATTAACCACTTGCGGTGCAGAGAAATTCTCGGTTGCGCGTGCCAAAACAGTTGAGCGGGAATCACTTCGCGGCGCGTTCAGGCAGCGTTCAGCGGGCGGGTTCCAGAAGATAATATAAAGAGGCAGAAGGATAAAACTACATCTGTATCAATACTAAATTTATTTATTAATAATCTTGCAGGGTGTGATACTTTTCAAAACAACAAGGAATGTGTAACGCTACAAGACATTTTTTACACTCCCATGTAGTTTCACTCCGTTTTTTATGTTTAGCACATACTACGCACCTCCGTTGTGGATTCTTTTTGGCGTTTGTAGGTGGTATATTTCTTGGGAAATGTCCCCATTGCTTCGCTTGTAAGCGACTCGGAGCATTTCCAGCAGACATCCTTCCACGTCTTTTGTAATCAGGAAGACATACTGTTTCTAAAATCTGTTCGGCTACATCCATTCGAAACTTCGAAAAAGAATACTTTTTACATTTTGGAATTTCCATTTTTTTGCAATATAAAATATATGAATTGAGCAGTGCCATATCTGCTATGTAAAAAAATATTTTTTTGTAACTTTTAACGTATTTTCTCATTAATTTAAAAGATGATAAATAACTATCTTGCAGATCCACTCCACCCATACCCTCATTGTATTCCAAAACGATGTTAGGCTTTGTTGTAAGGCTATTATTATTTTTCCACCTCTTTTTTTCCACTTCGACCATCTCAATTTTTGTATGTTTCGTGGACATTACATATATGTCTTTTTTATCTTTCCATTTTGCAACCAAAATTCCATTACAGGAGCGCGATATCACGTCAGAACGTTTTAGTTTTGCAGCTGCGAGTTCTTTAGGCATATTCTTCCTATTGCATTTCACTGTTCCTATGGCATTAATTTTTCTAGACTGTAACTTTTGAAATAGGCTTGGCGAAGAATACCAATTGTCCAAAAATAGAGTATGCCCGTAACCAGTTAGTACTGTGGACATAAGCATTGTGACGCTTTTAGAGACAGATACATTCGCATTTCTGTCTAAATCTTGACCAGTGTAGATTTTGAATTTAATGCAATAACCCGACTTGGATTCACATAACTTATAAAATTTCACTCCAAAACGTGCTCTTTTGGACGGATTATACTGTTTGTATGAGATCCGACCCGTGTACTTCATTAACGACTCATCTAACGAAATGTATTCCGCGGGAGTGCAAATATTTTGAAATTTCTCATTAAAATAATCGATTACACTCCGCACTTTACATAAACGATCGTCATTATCGTTTACAACTTCGTTATCAGTAAAATGCAAAAAGCGTGAAATTTGTGCAAATCTCCAATAGGGCATTGTTTTTCGAAATATTGGTGTCTCGATTACGCTTCTTTTTGACCAATATGACTGTACAGTAGGTTTTTTGACTTGGGACATCAAAATGCACAAAGCAAAATACGCATGTACTTCATCTATATTGGTGTCCCACCAAATGTCTTCAAATTTTCGTAATTTGCGGTTTTCATTTTGGAGTGTTTGACTGGCGTAACGATTAGTTTCAGTCACAATAATTTCCCAAAAGTCTTCTGCTAATACTTCTCTTGTCATTTGCAAAGCTGTGACATTTTACCCAACAAGAATATGTATTCTAGATATTCTTGAATATTCCCATACTTGCGTTATATTTTCCGCGTCTTTCCAAATCCATTCATGGGATGAAACATTCCTTTCTCTATTCTCATTCTGAATATCTTCCTCGTCGTCAGATATAATTCTAAGCCGATTCCGATGTGGAAAAACAATTTGTTCTAAATCATTGTCAGATTCGACATTGTCTTGTCTTCTCCGTTTATTTATAGAAATAACATCACTGGTTTCGCTATCACTTTCCATTTTACAGTCAGGGATCAATATTGATAACTTTACACGATTAAGAGCAAGTAGAAACTGTGCCTCGGTAAAGAATTTTATTAAACAGTGGACATGCCACGCACGTCATTTATCTTTCTGTAACAATCGCCTAACGACGTGCGTAACACGTCGCTGGCGCTCCGGTAACAAAAGCATGTTGACGTGCGTGGCACGTCTTTCCACCGCAAGTGGTTAATTATAGTAACATTTAATATTGTATATTAAATAATTCATATAAGTAAACAGTAAGTTTAAAATATATTGATTTTCTTATAGCTTGTGTTATAGATATTTAATAATATTTTGTTATATTATTTAGTATAAAAATGGTACAAAAATGCTGTATACCGTTTTGTACATCAAAAAAAAATTCTCCAAGCCATGCATTTCCGAAGAATGAAGACTTGCGTAAAAAGTGGTTTAACAATTTAAATTTAGTACCAACTTTGGATGAAAATGAAATAAAAAAGTTAAGAGTTTGCTATAAGCATTTTAATGAACGTGATTACAGCGGATCTTCCATTGTAACGATGTAAAAATCGTTACAGCATCTCCCGACCGATTCCCGATATTAGGAAAATATTGGGAATGGGTTGAGCACACTCGGAACTGTAGCGCCTATGCTGATGTCTGGATCAGCTGGCGAAACAGTGAGTTGGAGAGAGAACGATGCGAACGCGTCGTGTCTCTGTCCGACGGCCGGGTGTAGCAGAGTCTGTCTCTGTCTCGCTCATTGCGTGCGGTCTAACACCGGGTTAGACTGATTCCTCCGAATCAAAATAAGGAGTTTGGCTATGTTATATTGGTGGAATTGTTTGTGTGCGTGGGGGAGGATCTTGAACTGTCAAATCGACAGTTCAACGATCTTTCCTCATTGCCGTTTTGTCTTCGTGAGTGTCCGGAGGTTCAATTGGTCGCGGAATAGTTCCGGCATAGTTGCGCGATTGTGAATCGGTGAAGTCGACTATGCTACAGAGCGGACTGCTGACCGTAAAGAACTGTTGCAGGACAACGTTAATGTAAGTGGGACGCCACGTTGTTTGTGATTTGTGAGTTTTGTGAATAGTCTGTGTTGGCGTAGTTTCCCGTGGAGGCTAGCCACCTCACTTGCGCGGGGAAGTAAGCGTTACTTTCCCTGCTGCACCGTAGCACCCCGCGAAGCACTTGCCCTCGGGTTGGACTATTGCCTCTCGCAGGGTCGAGTGACTTCTGTCAGAAGAAGGTCTTCGTGGTATAGCCGACGGCTTGTGCTACGGCATCTAGGACGTGTCGCGAGCGTAGAGCGAGCGGGCGCTCCCAATTTGTTAGGGCGAGTTGCGAAATTGTACGCGTGAAATTATCTGTTGAAGTTGCGAGCGAAATTGGTCATCGCAACAATAAAACCATTTCATTTGGAAATTTGGTTGTAGTTTTGACACGTCCCATTCCTCTTAGTATTTTCAGGGTCACCCGCGGCTTCAAAAGAATCACACCCTCGGTCTCATTCCTCCCGGACGGTCGGGAATCTTAAATATTTGTTTCGCGATATCCTCTGGGGTTTCACCCAGCTCCAGAGGAACGTTCATTTCGTGCATTACACCATAAGAAGGAAATTATTAATGTGTGCTATACCACATATAAACATTTATGAAAATATAATAGAAAATAAACCAAGAATCAGTAATATAACAAATTTGGAGCAAACTGGTGAAACACAATTATTAGTAAACCAAAATGAAATTATTCCGATAAAGAAATCAACAAGCATGCAATCTAGGCCAAATCTTGGAGAAATTACCAGTCAAAAATTTTTATCTCCCGATGCAAAAATACTGTATAAAAAAATTGTAAATATTAGAAAAGGTAAGAGACGCTTAAAACGCTTATTGCAGGAAAAAAAAAGCAAAATAAAAAATATGAGTCAGTAAAATTTAAGAAAACCGACTATAAAGGCAATACTGATGCAACTGCAGAAGTACGAGAGAGATTTGTAAATATGATTATTAGAAATAATGACAAAGCCCCGCAGGTGAAATCACTTCCTTAATTTTTAATTAATCATTATATTTTTTAATATTATTTTATATACAAATATTTTATATTCCAAAACTAAAGTAATTTTTCAGAATGGGGTTACTCTTGATGGTAAACCAAATTACAAATAGTTTGTCGATTTGGTTTTGCCTCAGAAGTATGCCTTTTCAACCGCGTAAGTTTTGGTACAACTTATATAATTTAGATCTTATAACTTCTATAATTATAATAATAGGCCAAACGATATACCCTAGAAGATAAAATGTTCTGCATAGGAATATATCGCAGGTCCAGATCATCATACAATTTTTTATCAAAATACCTTAATTGCCCATCTACTGTCACATTGGATAAACAATTGCAAAATATATCTCTTGACACGGGATATAATAAATTATTATATACCTATTTAAAATTATTGGCAAAAGAAATAAAACCTTCAGATTTATACACAATATTAATTTGGGATGAAATGTCCATAAAACCGGCAATCCATTATGACAAGAAAAAAGATAAAATAATAGGTTTCGAAGATTGGGGCATAAGGAGAACAAGGAAATTCGCAGATCATGCAATTTTATTTTATATCAGATGTTTAAAATCAGGAAACCGTATGCCAATTGGCTATGGATTTTGTAATGGCTCAACGCATTATGATCAATTATCAATTTGTATTAAAGAATGGGTACAATTTTTATGTAAAACTGAATTTAAACCGGTTGCAACAGTTTGCGATCAAAGTGGCTCGAATATAGCAGCGTTAATACATTAATAAGGGCTTCAAACGAAATTAGACAAAAGCAACATAAAAATTGCAGTTAGTACTTCATATTTTATATTTTATCTATATAATTGTAATCTTATATACATTGTATATACTAACATTGTTATTATTTTCTTTATAGAATATACATTTATAATAGAAAACAGGGAAATCGTACCATTTTACGACTACGTACACTTGCAAAAAGGAATTCGTTATAATTTATTAACGAAAGATTTAATTTTGGATAAAAATAAAAAAGAAAAACGTTTCGCATCATGGAATGATATTATAAACGCATATAAAATTGATAAGTATTCTTTTTTAAAACAGATACAGATGCCAAAATTAAATGATAGACACGTTTTTCCGGAATTGATACCAAAAATGAAAGTGAAGTACGCTACCCAAGTCCTGAGTCATACGGTGTCAAATTTTATTGATATAATTTTAACATTTAATAAAGGTAAAGTATAATAATTATTTGTTTCCTGTAAATCAATAAGTGAAACAAATTTTTCTTATAATATTACAGGTATTGTCAATACTATAAAAGGTGAAATTATATTACCTCATACTGCTGAGGCCACAGGTGAGGTAATATTATTTTTTGATAAATTATTTGATTCATTTAATAAAAGAACGGACATGAAATGTTTAATTACAAAAACAAGCGATCATTTAAAATTTTGAAAAACTGCGATAGAAAAAATTAGAATAATGGAATTTGTTTAAAAAAAAACGCATAAATCTGTACGAAATAATACAAAATGTTTAAAAAATTGGATATGGACAATAGAAGCAGCAAGAAATTTATGGAAAGCTCTTCAATGTTTAGGCTTTGATTCTTTAAATTTGCAGTTTTTAAATCAAGACCCGATTGAAAATTGTTTCAGTCAAATTAGGGGACACGGATTTAGAAATAACAATCCAGGTTCATTTCAATTTTGCAGTTTATTTAAAACCATTATAACAAATAATTTTACAGCAAAACATTCCATATCAGCAAATTGTAAAGATGAATTCCAGGGTAAATCCTTTATCCATTTCAAAAATTATTAAAGAAACGGAAAATTTTGATAAAAATGATGATACAAATGAAAATATTGAATACGACGAAACTATTATGCCAGAAACAAATAAATCCAATGATTTAATAAATTATGATAACATAATAAAAAATACAATAAATAACATTAAAACAAAATGTGCAGAATGCATATTAATTTTGGAGGATAATGAAAAAATAAAATTATTAAAACATACATTAAAATGTGCAGAAAATAAACTTTTAAATTTTTATTTCAAATTAAATATAAAGAATAGATTAATAAGCATTATTTATTTAGAAGCATTTTCAGAAACACAAATACATTGCAGTATTTTGCAAGATCAAATTTTAAAAGAGGTAGCGCAACAATTTATAATGGAATGGTGCAATTTAATTAATAAAATATTAAATGGTACAATAGAAGTTCATGAAACACACTATATATACAATGAAGCGAAAAGAATGTCATTAAAATTTAAAAAAGAAAATTTAAAACGAAAAAGAAATTAAATAAAAAATATTTATTGTACAACTTAATTTTTTTTTTAATTAAGATAATTCTAATGTCTGCACAAATGTAAATATACGAATAAATATGTATTATAATTTCAACTTAAAAATTTGAACTCATTTAATACTTAAAATATTTAAATAAAAAGTTTTCATTATTAAAAAAATTGTTTATTTTAAATTAAATAATATAATAGAATTGTGATTTTTAAAACAGAAAATAATAAAATATGTGTATATACAGTCCTGTGAAAAAATATATACTCAACAAATAAAATTAAAGTATTTATAAAATTTTAAAGTAAATTCGTAGCAAAATGATATTTTTAGATTAGTTTTCATGTTATTAGATTGTCAAGAAACTTTCAAAGGTCACTGATTCATTTAATAATTTACAAATAATAAATTTTCCAAATAAATCTTGTTTACGCTGTGAATATGTATAAACTCAATATTTGTTTTCAATTTGCTGGTGTATTGATGGATGAGTGCCACTTCAGTTTTCTTCCTGCTGTTAAGGAAAGTCTATATTATTCATTTTTGATACCATATTGCTTCGTGTGGATTAATTAATTCTTTTAAATATGCCGCGCGGAACTCAACTCACTGAAATTGAGCAGCAAAGAATAATGGACTTAAAAAGAGGTGGGATGACCCAGAGGCAAATTGCTCATGAGCTAAATCGCTCCCAGGGAGTAGTCAAAAACTTTTTAAATTGTGGCCCAGACAATTACGGAAAAAAGAAAAGAAGTGGAAGACCTCCAAAATTTTCTGCTTATGTGAAACGGGCGGTTTTGAGAGAAATCTCGAAAACAGGAGCATCCTCTGCACAGATTGTGAGGCGATTCAACTTAGGATGTGATGCTAACTTGGTGAGGAAATGGATAGCTAAATCACAATTCTTAAAATACTGTAAGATTATGGGAAAACCACAGCTCAAATCACATCATTTGCAGCGACGACTGCAGTTTGCTGAAAAATACATTCAAGATAGTAAAAAATGGTCAAGTGTTATTTTCAGCGATGAAAAAAAATTTAACATTGATGGTCCGGATGGTTGTAATTATTACTGGCATGACCTCAGGAAAGAAAAAAAGATTTTATCGCGAAGGTCGCATTGGGGTGGCGGAATAATGGTATGGGCTGCTTTTAGTAAAAAGGGAAAGTCTCAAGTTGCATTCATTTCCGGCAAAATGAATGCTGTTAGTTATCAAAATGTTTTAGAAGAGTTCCTTTTGCCATTTATTACGATGTTAGAAGAAGAAGAAATAATTTTTCAGCAAGATAACGCGCCGATTCATACAGCACACTCTACAAAAAAATGGTTTGAGGATTACGGGGTCAATGTTTTGAATTGGCCAGCTCTTAGCCCGGATCTTAATCCCATTGAAAATTTGTGGGGAATCATGGTTAGAGAAGTCTACGACCTTCAAAAACCAGAAATCCAAAATATTGATGAGCTCAAAGAAAGGATTACACAAGCTTGGGAAAACATACCAGACAGTACTTTAATTAATTTGGTAAAAAGTGTTCCCAAAAGGCTGTTGGAGGTGATTAAAAAACATGGTAGAAGTTCTCATTATTGAAACGAATTTACTCATTAAAGAGGCAGAAATCTTTTGAGTTTATACTTTTTCACATATATATTTTGTTATTTTGTCCCAATTGTAATTAATCCTAGCAATTTGATTAAATTTTTTGTTAAAATTGCAATTAATCATTTATATTATACAGTAAATAATATCTTTTGCTACTCAGATTCTGAAATAAATGATTTAAACTAATTGAAATGGTTTTTTTGTCTTTAGTTTATATTTTTTCACAGGACTGTATATATATATGTGTGTGTGTAGATAACAGGTAGATAAATAGATAGATAGATATATATATTTATATATATATAACGAAGTTTAGTTTCATTTTGTAGGGGGTCATACAGCGAGGGCGCCACAAACGCTAGCCCACTGCAAGTTTTATAGAATACTCTGCCTAGAGTCATATTGGGCTATGCGATGCTTCATCATTAGATCCAACGGAGGGACTCCCAAAAGCACATGGAGAGCGGCAGAGGAAGTTGACCGGTATGCCCCCAGGCATTTTTTCATGAACCTATTGATTAGTCTGTTGAGCCTATCGACTAGTGCAGAGTTTTGTGACACCTCCCCATGCCACACTGGTAGGGCGTATAGCACGACTGAGAGGATAATCCCTAAGTATAGTTTCTTTGGTTGATGACTGATGATATTAGTGCCCCTTATCAGTAGATTGTTTAATTTGAAGGCCACTTTATTTGCTTTTTCTATAATGAAGACGATGTGATCCCGGAAATTGAGACTGTTATTGAGCAATACACCCAGATATGGTATTTTAAGTACCACTGGTATAACAGTATCCGACATTCTAAAGGTAAGGTTCTTGAATTGTATTTTATTATATAATGTATGGATCATAATGTTAGTCTTATGAGATGCCAGACTTAAGCCATTTTTCTTCATGTATCCATTAATCTTTTCCAGTAAGCAATTAGTCCGCTTGGTGACTTCATCTCGTTTAACATGTTTGGTGAACATAATGATATCATCTGCAAATGCAATTATCTCCGTGTGAAGGTCATCATCTATAAAGAGCCAGAGGTCTGCTATGGCGATGCACCAAAGTATAGGATCTAAAACTGATCCTTGTGGGACCCCCCTGGATATTGCTCTGGCTTTATTATATTTTGGAGTAAAATAGATTGCAGAACGATTAGAGAGGTAGTTATAAATCAGTTTCACTAGATAGTCCGGGAAACCAAAGGTTTGCATTTTGTTAATAATTATTCTGTGCTCCACGGTGTTGAAGGCATTTTTGATGTCTAAGCTGACTATAGTATGAACATGGTTGACGATGTATTTGTTTTTGCTCGGTACAAAATTATTTTCATGGATAACATTGATAACTCTTTTAATTGCATCAGTTGTGGATATGTACTTTTGGAAGCCATACTGTTTTAGGCTAAACATATCCATACTGCTAGCATGATTTAATATTCGCAGATTAATTATTTTCTCTAATGCTTTAGATAGATTTGAGAGTAATGATATAGGGCGGTATTTGCCAATTTCTTTTTTCGGAAAAAGTACCAATATTTGCTGTTTCCATTCTGGGGGATAATTTTTGTGTCTGTAATATGTTATTGTATAAATTTAGGATAATATCTTGGTTGTACTTTATTAATTTAATTATTATAGGTGTTCTAAGTCCATCCAATCCTGGGGAGGCTCTGCGGTTAAGAGATCGAGTGGCCACTTTTAATTCTTCGCTGGTGATTACTGGGAAGGGATCCCTCGCCGTCAATGTACCCAGATAATTTCCGCGCGTGCTAGCATGTGGAAAGAGTTCGTTAAGGACTTCCTCAAGCTCATCCAGGTATATTCTTTTATTCGATAATTTTCGCATAACTATTAAGTAAGGGCGACCCCATGGGACCCTGTTTATTTCCTTGATTAAATCTAGCCATGCTTGATTTTTAGCCCTACGTATCATTGCTCCATATTTGCTTTTTTGTGATTTATATTTCATCTACACTGCAACGAAAAATTAAGGGAACACCTGATTTTTGATGAAAATATTGCGTAACTTCAAATCGTTGTAATTTTGGAACGAAACATAGTATCAACATGACCAAAACAGTATTTTAAAGAGCATTATGTCTTTCTTTCGAAACTTACTTGATGATAAAATGAAAGTTTTGAATTTCTGAAGGTATTACTATTTTTAGAGAAGCTATACATACAGGGTGTCCGGAAAAAAAGGAGACATTTTTTGAGGGGTGGTTCCTGGCGCAATTCTAAGATTTTTTTTTGTCTTGGTATTTTTTGATTTTAAGCTTTATTTCTGAGATATTCAACGATAAAGATGCCATTAGTTAGACAGAGATGCTTCGATAGTTAAAGTGAGATGGCGCCACTCTGTCTCGCTTCAGCTACCGGAGTGTCTCTGTCTAACTAATGGCATCTTTATCGTTGAATATCTCAAAAATAAAGCTTTAAATCAAAAAATACCAAGACAAAAAAAGTTCTTAGAATTGCGTCAGAAACCACCCCTCAAAATATGTCTTCTTTTTTTCCGGACACCCTGTATTTTTCAGATGTGTAGTAATATTCCGATTGTTGTACAAACCTGGTAAACTTTTTTAGATGAATGAAATTGATACAGTTATAAAGATCAACTTTTTACCATTAATTTGCTTATTTATAAATGTTCGTAAGATTTTTTTTAATGGAGTTATTTAAATTTAAAAAAAAATGTGCTTTTTAACTTTGATTCTGCACTTAAAGCAAACCAATTAAGTAAAATAAACTTTTAAAAAAGCATTAGAAAGGTAAACATGTTCTCTTTTAAGATCTTTAGTGCAATTTTAAAGCTTATGCATTTTTGAGTATCTAACTTTTAATTTTCAACAGCGCCTCTTGAACGTCAAACCTAACGTTGAAGTTAATTCTCCGTCAAAGTTTTAATACTTGATTTTAAGGTGGCCCAAACACACAATTGAATCTCTGAAATATACACTTTAAAATGCTTTTTGATTTTTTAAGATACCTACATTTTCTTCTGAAATATTCATAATAAGAGATGGGCTTGGCATATTTGAAACTCGTACAACCATCGCTGCGCAGTGAACACTGCTCTATTTCGGACTTTCGTACTTTTATACGAAAAGCTTGACTTTTTCACTTTCTTCTGATTTAACTGAAGCGATGCAAAAATGCATTATGCAAACTCTTTAACTATCCGTTATAGTGCTAATTTTTTACATATGTACATGCTTCTCAAATTTAACGTAATTGATCGCTTTTAGTCGAAACCAGAGACAATGAACGAGGACGTGGTGATCTCTGTCTCCATCTTTTTTTAAATTTTTATTTAATTTTGAGCCTTTTTTTATTTTCAAAAATTGATTTTTTAATTCATCTCTATTTTTTGCCATTTAATATCGCGTGTTTCCTCCGTGACTCGTTATCACTGCGTTTAATCTTTCATGCATATTAATGCAACTTTTCTTTGTTTTATTTTGACAATTCTTTGCTTAAAGGTTCATATTTATAATAAAAGTGTTATATAACCTTAGAATATTTCTTTATATTCCATTTTCCATTGACTATGCCTCGAAATTATTTATCAGAGCTTCAAGTGATGAGAGCTGTTACTCTTTTGGAAGAAGGACATTCTCAAAGAAATGTTGCGCATGAATTTGGCGTATCGGTGTCGGTTATAAATCGTGCTTGGAAAAGATACGAAGAGACCAGAGAGGTCCATCGTCGAACTGGTCAAGGTCGCCCAAGAATTACAATCGCAAAAACCGATAGATGCATTGTTAGAAATGCGATTGAAAAACGATTCATAACGACCAAAGAAATAAAAAATAATTTGCCAGGTAGAACACAAATAAGTGTTGATACGATTCGAAATCGATTGCATGAAGCCAATCTGAGAGCTCGAAGACCTGCTCATGCACCACTATTAACCCAGCAACATCGAAATACACGTTTAGCCTATGCTAATGAACATATAGGCTAGAGATTGAGACAATGGATGCACGTTTGGTTTTCTGACGAATGTTGTGTTTGCTTATATGGCAATGATGATCGAACAAGAATCTGGCGGCGAAGAGGAGAACGCTACAATCAAGATTGCTTCGCACCAATTGTTGCTTATAATGGTGGATCAGTAATGGTTTGGGCTGCTATCTCGTACGATTCTCGTACAGATCTAATAATAATACCGCCACCAGGATTAACAGCTCGTCGTTACATCGATGAAATATTAGAGCCCAATATATTACTACTTAAACAACGATACACCAGAAATTTTATTTTTATGCAGGATAATGCTCGTCCGCATACTGCAAACATTACCAAACAATTTTTTCGAGACAATAATATTAAAAATCTGAGTCACCCTCCAAACAGTCCAGATCTCAATCCTATAGAACATATATGGGATCTTCTTAAAAGAAGATTAAAGAAACGCGAAATACAACCCACAAATCTCATAGAACTAAGCGCTGCCCTAATTGAAATTTGAAAAATATTCCGCAAAATGAGATTAAGCGTTGCATTAATATGCGTGAAAGATTAAACGCAGTGATAACGAGTCACGGAGGAAACACGCGATATTAAATGGCAAAAAATAGAGATGAATTAAAAAAACAATTTTTGAAAATAAAAAAAGGCTCAAAATTAAATAAAAATTAAAAAAAAGATGGAGACAGAGATCGCCACGTCCTCGTTCGTTGTCTCTGGTTTCGACTAAGAGCGATCAATTACGTTAAATTTGAGAAGCATGTACATATGTAAAAAATTAGCACTATAACGGATAGTTAAAGAGTTTGCATAATGCATTTTTGCATCGCTTCAGTTAAATCAGAAGAAAGTGAAAAAGTCAAGCTTTTCGTATAAAAGTACGAAAGTCCGAAATAGAGCAGTGTTCACTGCGCAGCGATGGTTGTACGAGTTTCAAATATGCCAAGCCCATCTCTTATTATGAATATTTCAGAAGAAAATGTAGGTATCTTAAAAAATCAAAAAGCATTTTAAAGTGTACATTTCAGAGATTCAATTGTGTGTTTGGGCCACCTTAAAATCAAGTATTAAAACTTTGACGGAGAATTAACTTCAACGTTAGGTTTGACGTTCAAGAGGCGCTGTTGAAAATTAAAAGTTAGATACTCAAAAATGCATAAGCTTTAAAATTGCACTAAAGATCTTAAAAGAGAACATGTTTACCTTTCTAATGCTTTTTTAAAAGTTTATTTTACTTAATTGGTTTGCTTTAAGTGCAGAATCAAAGTTAAAAAGCACATTTTTTTTTAAATTTAAATAACTCCATTAAAAAAAATCTTACGAACATTTATAAATAAGCAAATTAATGGTAAAAAGTTGATCTTTATAACTGTATCAATTTCATTCATCTAAAAAAGTTTACCAGGTTTGTACAACAATCGGAATATTACTACACATCTGAAAAATATGTATAGCTTCTCTAAAAATAGTAATACCTTCAGAAATTCAAAACTTTCATTTTATCATCAAGTAAGTTTCGAAAGAAAGACATAATGCTCTTTAAAATACTGTTTTGGTCATGTTGATACTATGTTTCGTTCCAAAATTACAATGATCTGAAGTTACGCAATATTTTCATCAAAAATCAGGTGTTCCCTTAATTTTTCGTTGTAGTGCATATTCCCCCTGTATCCTTGTCTTTGTTTTTTTTTTTTTTAATTTCCGTTTAAGGATCATAACCACTTTCTTTTATGTGGTGAGAGCATCATTCCACCAAAAAGATTTTAGCTTTCTTTTAAGAGCCTTGGTTACGTTAATTTGGTATCTCCCCGTTATTTCGTTAATTGTATTAATTACATGAGTTGCCATATTTTCATTACTGTTCGTGTTATTATTGAATGTGTTTTTCAATTGTTTATGTTTTAAATGTAGATTTAAATGGAGTGAGATAGAATCCAAGGAGTTCAAAGGTAGTTTAATTGGCTGGTCTGTTACATCATCTCGATCAAGTAGCGGTGCAAGGTTTACCCTGTTGTCGGAGTTTGTATTGTCTATCATTTCCCCATCTGTTCTTGGGTTAGCCACAGTCAGACACATGCGGTGATCGCTTAATGTTTCTTCTTCTAGGACCGATAATGCACACTTCATACGTCGCTGACACAGTTGATTAATAAAAGTTAGGCCTATCACAGATTTACCCCTATTCGAAACAAATGTAAATTCCAAGGGTTTATTGATAATTTCAAAGCCGGAGCAGTCCATGAGTTTTTCTATGTGTATGGATATTTTATTGGTTAGGCGGTCACCCCATTTTTTGGATCGCATATTGAAGTCACCAGTTAGTATAGTTGGAAAATTTTTGTATTTGTTGATGTATGTTTCCAGTGTATTAACGATTTCCTTAGTTTAATTAGTGTTTGTTTTAGGTGGGAGATAAATTGAAAAAATTATGATGCCGTTCACACGTATAATGCAGAAATGTTCGAGTGACTCGAGTCTAGATAAGGTGTTATCGTTTTGGGCCACCAGAAATGCTGCTTTATTGGATTCAGATTGATGTGCTATCAGTTGGGAGTGTTTATAGGGATATTCCGATATGGTTGCTACTGTTATACTATTTTGGTGCATATATTCCGTTAAAAGGTTAAAGGCTGATCCACTATTATTTAAGTTAATTTGTAGAATAGTTAGTGTATTGTTATCGTTGGTTGCTAAGTCCTGCTTATCTTTTACCGGATATTTCTTGACCTTATATGTGTTATCCATGCATGAGTTGATATGTGGGGGCAATTGTCCATTGTCTCCTATTTGTGTTTTTTCTTTTGGGCCCTGTACATGGTGGCCATGCCCTAGGGCAGACCTGGCACTGTTAGGGTTCTTTGTGGATACCGTGTAAGTACCATATTCAAAAAATATATGTTGGCTTTCCTGATTTGTATATTTATTTATTTTGCAGAGTAAATTCGCAGTTCTATAATCAGTATCAATTTCAGATCTTAAGCCTGTCCGGGTTGGAAACAAATATGTTATGTCAAAGGTGATGGATTTTATATGAATTTGAATATAGTTTATAAATATTTGATATAGGTATTCTCTGTTAGTTGAGTATTTTTTATTGTGATGGAAATTAATATTGATTATTTTTCTAGAATGGGGTATGTTTAGTCGCACCTTAGCCACGTTTTTTAAGCCATTGCTAATGAAGTTGGTTATCTGTGTGAGATTGTCTTTGGTTATTGTTTCATTGTTGAACATTGGAGGTAGATGTTGTTTCTTTTGGAAATATTTATTTTATGTATATATACGTTATATTCTTCCGGATTTAGGTTACTAGATAATAGTTCCAGTACCGTATTCATGCTTATTGAGCAAGTTTTTGAATCTATATTTTTGGTGCATTGTTGTGTAGGACTAATCTCTATTATTGGCATTATTTTTTTGGCATTTGGATCAAAAACAGGAGAGGATGTTTGAGTGAGTATTTTATGTTTATTATTCATCGTGATTATCATTATTATTATTATTGTGTTTGTTTAATGCAGGACCATTAATAATCGATTGTTTTTCGTTATAGATAGCCTGTTTTACCATTTTTGCGTGAAGGCAGTGTTTAGAGCCGCAAAAGTGATCATATTCATGTTCCGAACCTAAGTCGAATTTACATGGGCCCCTACACCCTATCCTAACCTGTGCCTAGCGTCGGGGCGAACTTTACTCGGTAGTCCGCCTGCGTCGGTAACGCAGAGGCCGTTGAGCTTACAGCAACAACGGACTCCACGTCACTGGGGAAAAGCCGTCTACTACACCCAGGAGCTTTTCGGGCAACCTGGGTGGATGCTCCCTGCGGAATGAGGACCAAGTCCCAAGCTCCACGGCCGCTGCAACAACCGGAGCACACAATTCCTTGTGCGACCCTAACCAGGCTCGGTCAAGTCCGTTGTCCTTGACCGGCTCTGTCACAATTTCGATGATAGTAATTGTCTGGGTACGCGGCACTCCACTTACTACTTAGATTCGTCCCTGTAGCGTTATTTCCAATGTTCGGTCCGTGTCAATTCGTTCCCAGGTGTTACTTCCTGTATCCGCAGTCTAGCTCCCGTCCTCCACCTAACTTCTCCTTGTATCCGCAGATCACTTCCACACTCTTTCCACCAAAATCACTTCCGACTCGATTACTAGCGATTTCCTGCTTTCTAAGTTTCAGGCGACATGCGTTCGCTCGTCGTGACGATTATTCAGTACATACAACGACTAGCTGATCGCGCGAGATTAGCAAGCCCCAGTAAGGGAATTTAAATAATTTAAATCCTCTTCTAGAACGCCTCATTAGCCAGCGCTAATATAAACAGAGTTTACGATGATCAGCTGTGCCGGACAACAACAGCAAACCGATCACCGAGGTGTCCCGGACCGAGTCTCAGCCGATGCTATCATGGTAAATTCTATAGAATTTAGATCGGCTGAGCTTGTAACGCATTTTTACAAAATGCAACGTTGCACATGACTTGCTGAACCAAAATATCCGTTGGCTCTGGTGTCCTTGGGGCTGTTATTGTTGTGTGGAGCAAATGGTAGCTATAGCCGCGTCGGTGGTTCGATCTATAGTCCTATCTGCCAAATCGGTCAATTTCTCCAGCCCTATCTCGTCTACCACCGCTAATATTTCTTTTTTGCACTCTTTTAGGTAGACGCTGCAGCCAAATAGTGCGGAGCAGATTTTCGGAGACGTCTCTCCCAGCCAGCGATTTCTACAGCTCCCGAAGCAGGACGGACAGCCGCTTTTCTCCCAGCTCGACTCCGGCGAGGAGTCTTTTCAGCTGGACCTCCTGCGAGTCCGTGAATCGCCTAATAATGGCGTCTATCAGGGTCTCATATTTCTCTGTTTCAGGAGGGACCTCTAAAGCCGGGTCCAGACCAAGCGCGCAAAGCTGCGCTGCGCCGCGCAGAGAGGCGCAAGTTAGCGCACAGTAGCGCAGCGCAGAAAAAAAATAGTAGGTATTAGTTGATGATCGCTGGTGTTCCACTTTGCGCGCAGTATGGAAATTGAAAGGATGAAAATCGCAGCTGCCTTAATAATAATTTGACACAATATCCAACCAAGCATCTTGCTTCTTATTTTTTAAGTGGTAATTAAAATTTTTTGGATCCCACAATTCAACTTTTTCACTATATAATTGAATTAATTTTTTAATAGTATTGTGATTCCACTTAAAAGTAGTCATCTTGCTGTTATTCGTCGAGACTGCGCGTGATTTAATGAATAAAGTGACCCAAACCCGTCCAAATACAATGCGCGCAAACAAGTGTTTTCTTTTGATGTACCGACACCCGATGGATCGTGTTCGTTGGTGCGCAAATCGGCGCAGTTTTGCGCAGTTTGCCGTCCTAACTGGCTACGCTATAGCACGCGGCACAGTTCTGCGCGGCGCAGCGCAGCTTTGCGCGCTTGGTCTGGACCCGGCTTAACACGTCTGCTAAGGCGGTTAGCAGTTCTTCGTCCAGGTGTCTGATCACCGTCATGTACTTGGTCTCGTCCGACCGGATTCTGTACAATCCAAATTTCGATTCCAGTTGTACGAACCATAACTTGGCCTTATTTTTCCAGACCGTTGGCATGCGGAAATTCCTGAATTCGGCTGAATGTAGTTCAGCCCCACCAGCCAACGTTCCAGCTGCTCCTGCTATCGGAGTGTGGGTGCTATTCCCACTGTCCGAGGAACCTTTAGCCTGTTGTTGACCAGCATTAATCGGCGGTGATCGCGGAAGCATCTCACTCGTTTCCCCCCTTTTTTTTTTCAACGAAAAATCACGTCGGGGTCACCACTTGTGGGGATCTGGTAGGTTTAAAATAACGTAAATGTACTTGTTAATAAAAATCGTTTTAATTATATCCTAGTCTCGTAGTCAACTGAATTGCTTGATCTCTATCTAACGACTTCGAATTTCTTGCCCTTTTTCTGATTTAAATATCAGACAACTATTAGTTTCTGGTTCGTTCAGAAACATTCGTCTGCTACGATTTGTCCAGTAGGTTTGCCCAATTTTCCTAGGGTGAGTTCCCCACATATTCACTTGTTTTCCTTTTCCATCCAATACACTAACCGGCAATGAAGCCGTACAAATCATAGTCTATGGCTGACTTCAACTACAGCTGAAAAAGAAGAAGGCACATTTTCCTTCTCACTCGTACATGACGTCATATATCCCAAGTCAAGGGAAGGCGGAGAATTTTCAGGGGTATAGAGAGAAGCGGAGAGTATTGCGAGAACATAGGCGATAGTCCCTTTATCAGACATCTCTCTTAGATCACCGCTGTAATCTCTCCGCTTTTTTCCTCCGATACCCCTCGATTGAAAGACGGGACTAAAGGGGAAAATTGATGGAAGGTGTTTTGGATTCCATCCTTCTTTTTTACTATTAAAAAGACAAGGATGCTTTTGAGGGGAAATTATGATTTTCGGACAAAATTGGTATCACTATCGTTGTCCTTATCTGACAACTGCTCAGGCATGCTTTCATCTCTTTCTTTTCTGACTAGAGGGGAATACGGAGAAGTATTGCGAGAACATAGGCAATATCTCGATTTTATTTCTTATTGACTTATATTCTTAGATCACTGCTGATTTCCCATATAAGAATATGATGTCCTGACGACTGACAAAGGATGTCCGAAAAATCCTTAGGGTCATCCAAAAGTGATCCAAATGACAGCCTAAAGACGTCTTGACGATGTCCTATGTCCGCAAAAAAGACCGTCATAAGATGTCCTGGCGACCTAGTAATAAGACATCTCGAAGACGTCCTAAAAATCTAGTTTTAAAACATTATGGGATGTTTAGTGAATTTAGGGTTTTTACGTTTTGGGTTAATATATTTCGGGAATAGAATTTAGGTTATAAAAGAATAAGCGATATATATATACAGGGTGTCCGGAAAAAAAGGAGACTCATTTTGATGGGTGGTTCCTGACGCAATTCTAAGAACTTTTCACCCCTTGGAATTTTTTAATTTAGGGCCTCCTTTTTAAATTATTAATGTGATTGGCCCTGGTTCGCGGGCTAGCGTCAGCTGGCGCGGTCGCGCGCGGAGACGTAAGTGTAGAAACAAAACAATCAGCTCATATCCCTATATGTTACTGAATTTGCTCATAGATGGAGCATTTATAATGTTATTTAAATATAAGTTTTGACTATCAATCTTATTTGGTGTGAGTTTTACCTGACCAGTAAACGCATAGACAAACCTAGGATATTCCAATTGAATAATCTTAACAGGTTATAGGCCCAGTGGTACAGATTGCCGAAACTAAGTAAGATTAGACAATAAAAAGTTATTAATACAATAAAAGGTTATATTAGAAAGATAGCAGACAACTATAGAAAATTTTATCAATAATAATGAGTTATTCAGGGGATAAAAGATCCGAACAGATAGTACTGTTGAACAATGCTAGCTATGCCACGTGGAAACCTAGAATAAGAGCCATACTCTTAGAAAAAGATTGTCTTGATATAATAGAAGGATCCATAAAGGAACCAGTAAATAATACAGATGATAAAGACAAAGAAAAATATAGAATCCCCCCTCAAAAATATCCCGATGTAAAAAAATACGCCAAGTAGATATCCCCTTCAAAAAATACCCTATATCTAAAAAAAAAATAAAAAATAATTTATACCCTTATATATTTAATGCATTTCATTTATAATAGGTATAATAATAATACAATAAAAAATAATTATTTGCATTTATATATATAAATAAAAAATTTATTTATTTAACAAATGTAATTATTACAAAAAATAATTTATTTTCTTTATTCTTTTAAAAAGTATTTAAATCATATATAAAATAAAGCCAAGTATATAACTTATATTGTTCGCGGTTGCGAACACGTTATTTGTTAAAGGGACATTTTAGTTCGTTTCTTGGCGGAGAGAGGAGGGAAGGGGGCCGCTGCCGCGCGACGAGCGAGGCGGGGAGCTTTCGTGTCTGTGTTGGCTTAGGGTTAGCAACGGAGTTCTCCGGCTGTACAAAAAAGATGGGAGTTTTGGCGCGTATCAGGTGCGTGCGTGGTCGACCTGCGGGTCATTCGTAGTTGCGTTGGCGGATTGAAGGCAGGTAGGGTAGTGACATGCCGACGAGGCGGCATGCCCATTCATTCGATGTGTGGGCCGAGGGGGGCGGAGTACCCCTCGTTGTCTGGATTCCCGGTCCAGGCAGAGGTGAGTCCAAAGGTCGGCAGGTGATACCTGACCCCCTTGCGAGCGCAGTGAGGGTGTTGCACCCGTGCCCTGAGACGTCGGGGGCTGTGACTCGCCTACCTTGGTGAGCGGATGGGCTCATCTTCCCACCTACACTTCCGGACTGCGGTCTTAAACGTGGCCAAAACCGGACAGTGTCCTTTCTTCTCAATCCGCCATTACCGCCAGGATCCTTTGCGGCTAGATTGTGAGTATGTGTGTGTGTGTGATATTTTAACCTTTGTACCAATTGTATTTGTCCCCTTTGCTTGTTTCTTAGTTCTTGGTCGGCTTTTCCTCCACCATTGGTGGAGGTTTTTATGCCTAGGGTTTTGCAGGCTTTGTCTACATCCTTTGGATTTAAGACTGATAAGCCTTAGAGTCCAGGAAACTCCTTTTCCTTCCCTTCTGGAAGGTTTTTTCGGGTTTCTTCCAATTTGCAAGTAGCATATCTAGAATCATGTGCGAGTCCCCTTTTCCCTCATTTGGAGGGTTTTGGAGTGCTCCGTTGAGTCTGCCCTATGCCCAATAATTATCTAAAAATAAATGGCGTCACATTTTTCCCTGTAATTTGGTTCACGTTATTTCTTCCCGCTTCCCCCCTCCGGAACCCACCATGTCCCCTCTACCGAGAGAGGTGTTGGGCAATAGTTCCAACATATATATAAGTTTATAAGCAATAATTACAATTTTTTATATATAGCTTACATTAAACAATATGCATATAATATAATTAATTTATAAACAATATACATATAACTTTTTTACAGATAGATTATAAACAATTTTTTTACAATTTTCTTATACAGAACTTGGCGAGCCTCCATGCTTTTTTAAATGACACACAATAAACATGTTATTTTATTATTATTATTATTTGTTAATTATGTATACATAATTGCTACATGAAAACATCAGATAATATGTCGACATGCATTCGTAATTGTTACTTGAAAATAAAATACAATTTTTTGCCATAATTCCTAGTTATTACAGGATAAGAACATATTAACATAATAATATAATTCGTCAAGAATTATTCGTATAATTATACAGCTACATGATAATAATAAAAAATTCATTGACAATAATTCATATTTGCTACAGGACAAGAGCATAGAATTCGTCGACAAAAATTCGTAGTAGCTACATGATAATAATAAAAAACTCATTAACAGGAATTCATATTTCCTACATAACAAGAACACAAAATTCGTCTACAATAATTCGTTGCAGCTACAGAACAATAATAGAAAACTCATCGACAAGGATTCAAAATTGCAACATTAATTATTCGTCAACAGATATGCGTAGTAGTTACATAACACAAAACAAGAATAAAAATTTGACTATTCATAACTGCTACAGGAAAATAATAGAAAATTCATTGACAGAAACGCGTAGCAGTTACATGATAAGAATGAAAAATTCGTCAGCATGAATTCGTACCTGCTGCATGACAATAATTGAAAATTAAAAATATCTCAGCAGGAATTTGTAGCTGCTATATGACAAGTATATACATAAAATTCGCTGACATGAATTCGTAGCTGCTACATGACAACTACAGATAAGTATAGAAAATTCGCGGACATGAATTCGTAGCTGCTTCATAAAAAAAATATTATAAAACTCTTCGAAAATAATTCGTAGCTACTACATGAAAAATAAATTACAAAACTCATAAAAAAAAAATACGTTGTTATTCTAGGATTTACTTCGAATAAGATTTATTTTTCACTACTTCACCATTGGTATTTGAAAATATTACAACAATTGTCTACAGAATGTTATCTCCACTATTCTACATCTCCACTATTCTAGAAGCTAATTTACATATTTCCCGACAGCACTTCGTAGCTGCTATTCCAGATGTGTATTAAAACCACATTATTCAAAAAATTAATCATCAATACTGTTGGAGCTTAACAGGACTACAAACATCATCAGACAAACCCATTACATTGTTGATAATGCATCACTTATTATATATAGTTAATATTGTAGATACAAATTGTTATAACATATAATTTCAAATCAAATGTTATTTAAAAAAGCATGGAGGCTCGCCAAGTTCTGTATAAGAAAATTGTAAAAAAATTGTTTATAAACTATCTGTAAAAAAGTTATATGTATATTGTTTATAAATTAATTATATTATATGCATATTGTTTAATGTAAGCTAAATATAAAAAATTGTAATTATTGCTTATAAACTTATATATAAGTTATATACTTGGCTTTATTTTATATATGATTTAAATACTTTTTAAAAGAATAAAGAAAATAAATTATTTTTTGTAATAATTACATTTGTTAAATAAATAAATTTTTTATTTATATATATAAATGCAAATAATTATTTTTTATTGTATTATTATTATACCTATTATAAATGAAATGCATTAAATATATAAGGGTATAAATTATTTTTTATTTTTTTTTTAGATATAGGGTATTTTTTGAAGGGGATATCTACTTGGCGTATTTTTTTACATCGGGATGTTTTTGAGGGGGGATTTCACTAATTTTTGTAATTTTATATTAATTAATTTTAATAATGAGAAATTTATAATTATCATTACGTAAGTAAATGCACGGAGGGGGTGGCGTAAGGGTGGGGGGCGAAGGGGTGACGGGGAAAGGGTGTGGAGGGTGGTTAATAATTATTTCCATAAAAATTTTATTTAATTAATTAATTTTAATAATAAGAAATTTATAATAATCGTTAAATAGGTAAATGCACGGAGGGGGTGGCGTAAAGGGGGGGGGGTCGAAGGGGGAACGGGGAAGGGGTGTGGAGGGTGGTTATTAATTATATATTTAAATAAAAATTTAATTTTAAAAAAATTTTAAATAACTTAGTGATAGTTTTCTAATAGAAATCTGATAGGTGTGACGTCATCGCCACGTTTTCGAGTGGAGCGAAGAATATGGAGATGACGACGACGACGACGACGAAGACGACGGAACTGAACATACACTTTTTAAAAAATGAAAATTAAAAAAATTATGCGGATAAACTTTTTATACATCTTGGTGCATTTTATAAAAAAATTTTTTTTTTTCTTTTTTTTTCCAATTAAAGTTTGGATGTTTCGGGAAAAGGATACTCGGTGTCTCGCGTACATTAGCACATGACGTCACTGTAAGGTTTTTTTACTTGGCGCGAGACTCTACTGAGTCTCCTGATAAAGAATAATCGGGCATTAGCGACTCTATTATTATACGTAGATGATCAAATAATCACTCTGATTGGAAATTGCCAATATGCACGGGAAGCATGGGAAATATTAAAAAATAATTATGAGACAAATTCGAGAGCAAGACTTGCGGGCCTAATAGAGGAATTTAACAATATTAAATATGATGCCGCACAAGAAAATATGGGCATATATGTGGCCAGAATAATGAAAGTAGTAACATTGATGAGAGATAAAGGTTATAAACACCCAGATCAGTTAATTACTCTGAAATTGTTAAGCAATTTGCCAGAATCTTATAACGGATTAGTTCAGGCATTATATCAGTTAGAAAATAAAGATTTTACAGTAGATAGAGTAGAAAAGGCACTCTTGGCAGAAGAAAGCAGAATAAATCATTTAAATAAAATAGATAAACCAATAGGAGGAGCTTTCTTATCAGGATATGAAGAAGAAAGAAGGTATAAGACTGAAAATATAAGACGTAAAATTAACAATAGAGATACTAAATACAATGCAAATAGAAAGGGCAGAGATGAGTGTTATAGATGTCATAAGAAAGGACACTGGGCAAGAGATTGCAAGAGCACAACATACGATATGAAAGCTAACAATAAAAAGGAACAATACAAAGAGAAACAGGGAGCAACCACTTTCGTTTCGTCAGTATTATTGTTAGAAAGAGAATATAAAAATGATTGGATATTAGACACAGGTACCTCAGATCATTTTTGTAACGACAAAAGACTATTCAAAGACATACAAAATTACAAAGGCAAGGTATATATGGCAAATGGTAATTGTGACCAAGAAGCACAAGGAATTGGAACAGTAGTTGTTAAGGTTAAGAATAATGATAGCCTAGTAACAATTATTTTGCAAAATGTCTGATATGTACCAGACTTTAAGACAAATATTGTGTCAGGAAAAAGACTGATCAAAGCCAATCACCATGGTATATTAACTGGGGATTCAATTGAAATATATACCCCTAATTGGAAAAATGTAATATGTAAAGCAAAGTTAAAAGGAAATTTTGTTGTATTGCCAGTAGTAAAAAAAGAAAACTACAATTGTTACATAACTATAAGAGACAAAGACATAAATCTATGGCATGAAAGATTTGGACACGTGGGATATACAAATCTACAAAAAATGGAAAAATACAAAATGGTTGAAGGCCTAGAATTAGAAGGAAAACAAAAAGGTTGTGAGATTTGTCCTCAAACCAAAACAACAAGAGAATCATTTAAGAGTACAAATAATGGTACAAGTGATATTTTAGAAAGGTTACATATGGATATATGGGGACCCTCGCCAGTAACTTCTTCAGGTGGATATAAATATTTTCTATCAATTACAGATGAATTTTCTAGAAGAACTTTTATATACGTATTAAAACAGAAGAATGAAGTTAATATATATTTCGAGAAATTCCTAAAAAAAATAGAAAGACAGACTAATAAAAAGGTACAAAAAATAAGAACTGACAATGGGACAGAATTTTGTAATTCGAGCATGGCAGACATGTTAAGTAAATACGGAATTAGACATGAGAAAACTTCAACTTACTCACCTGAACAAAATGGGATTGCTGAACGATACAATAGAACAGCATTAGAAGGAGTAAGAGCAATTTTGTTAGGCTCGGGACTACCAGAATCGTTATGGTGTGAAGCTCTACTAACTTTTGCTTATATAAAAAATAGGTCGATACATTCAGCATTAAAAACAAAAACTCCAATGGAAGTGTGGAATAATAAGAAACCTAGTGTTAGACATTTAAGATTGTTTGGTGCAAGAGCATATGTATATAAACCAAAAAATACGAGAACTAAATTAGAAACAAGAGGAGAAATTGGGTATATGGTAGGATATGCATTAAGTACAAAAGGATATAGAATTTGGATACCTAACACAAATAAAATAATAGAGACTGTTCATGTAAAATTTCAAGAAGAAAAACTCTATAAAGATAGTATCACAGATAGAAATGTTAAATGGTATAAAAACATGCAGTTTGACCAACAATTTGTAAATGACGAATATGAGGCAAATAAAATATGTAAAGAAAAGGATAGTGAAGAAAACAGTTCTAACACTGAAGTAGTATTTGAAAGAAAAATAAGAGAACGTAATAGATCAGATAGAAAAGATGTTTATTATTATCCATCCAAGAATCCTAATTTGAGATTAAGAACTAAAAAGGAAGTAGAACAATATTGTAAAGATAATAGTTTAGTTTACGATGAACGAGAATTTAACTTTAGCCCAAAAGAGTCATGTCCAAATGTAAAAATAAAAATTGAAGGGGAACAAATTATTAACACAATAGAAGAAGAAACAATAGAAACTACAGATGATGAAGAATATACAAAAGCATGACTGGCAGTAGATAAGAAACATGCAGAGGTACCTTCAACTTATGAGGAAGCTATGAACGGAAGTGATAAAAGGGAATGGATAAAAGCTATGGAAAAGGAAATTAAAATATTAAACAATAGAAAAGTATGGACAATAACAAATCGAGAAAAAGATATAAAGGTAATTGGAAACAGATGGGTTTACACAATTAAAATAGGTATAGACAATAACAAAATTTACAAAGCAAGATTAGTTGCTGGTGATCATCAACAATTAATGGGAAAAGATTACGATGAAGTATATAACCCAGTAGTGGATTTTACTGTAATCAGACTATTCTTTTCAATTTGCATAGGAATTTTAAAATGGAAACATTTTCAAGTAGATGTAAAAAGTGCATATCTGTATGGAAACTTGAATAGAACTATATATATGAAACAACCAAAAGGGTTTGAAACCGAAGCAGGTAAAGTATGTAAGTTACAAAAATCTATTTATGGGCTACATCAAAGTGCAAGACTTTAGAATGAAGAGCTAAACTTAAGACTAGAAAAGGAAGGATTTAGGCCTTTTGAAACAGGTAATGGAATATACCGATATGAAGACAAAAGTATTTTATTAGTCTATGTGGATGATATTGCTATTTTTGCTAACAATGACGAAACAATGAGTAAAGTATTAAACAAACTCGAGGGAGTAATGGAAATAAAGGAACTAGGTAAGTTAAATAAATTTCTGGGGGTTAACTTCGTAGATGACGGGAAAACGCTTGGAATACATCAGACATAGTATATAGAAGAATTAGAAAGACTATTTACCAAGGTACCAAGGATAAGAACTTCACTACCATTACAAACAGGGTTTACACCAAAGTCAGACGAGGTCGTCAACCAAGATTACCCATATCGAAATTTGATAGGATGTTTAAGTTTCATTGCAACAAGAACTAGACCAGATATATCATATGCTATAAATTACTTTTCTAGATTTTGTGACAGCTACAACGAATCATTATGGAAAGGATTATGTAGACTATTAAATTACGTAATACAAACCAAGGACAAAATTTTGAATTTGAAAACACAGGACAAAAATTTGATAAGCTATGTAGGCGCAAGTTGGGGAACTTGTGAAGATAGAAAATCGGTAAGCGGTCACATCATTTTACTGGGAAAGGCAGTTATAGGATGGAAATCGGTTAAACAAAGAACAATTAGTATGAGTTCCATGGAAGCCGAATACGTAGCTTTATCAGAAATAACCAAAGAACTTATATGGATAAAACGGATTCTTAGAGAACTAACAATATTTAAATTAACAATAAATACAAATTTAATATATTGTGATAATCAGTCAACAATATGTTTTACGAAGAATAATATTGAGAATAACCGAACAAAACATAGATATTAAGTATCATTTTGTAAAAGATTATGTAAATCGAGGAGATATAATGATTGAGTATGTTCCAACTCAAGATAATATAGCAGATTATTTTACCAAAGCTTACTCAATTAATAAGAAAATGATATTTCATGATATTTTATTTTGTAAATAGGAATATGAGCTGAAAGGGGAATATGTAGAAACAAAAACAATCAGCTCATATCCCTATATGTTACTGAATTTGCTCATAGATGGAGCAGGAGCTAGTAAGTGATATTGTTAGACGATCAAACTATTTGAATCTCTCTCTTGTCTCCTGGCCATCGATGAGTAAGGACCGAAGTTTAAGGTACTGAGTGATTATGTATAATTAACGTATCTAATTTATAATGTTATCTAAATATAAGTTTTGACTATCAATCTTATTTGGTGTGAGTTTTACCTGACCAGTAAACGCATAGACAAACCTAGGATATTCCAATTGAATAATCTTAACAGCAAGCAGCACAGCGCCGTAGCCAGCGTAAAAAGTCCTACGTCGCTCCGAGGCACGTAAATACTTAAAAAATGCTTATAATCACAATCGCACAGTTATTAATAATTTATTGTTGCCCAATTATTCAATTAAGAATATATCAAATAGATGTTAATTGAATAATTGGCATGGACCCATGATACTTGTTATTTTTTTCATTAAAACAACTGTTAATTCACTTATTTCATGAAAAACATAGCTGACTAACAGTCCTCTAATGAATAATAACAGGTATCATTAATTACAGATTGTTAAAATTAATATTTTAACAATCTAGATAAAGGCAACATGCAACACATTTTAATTTTTTCATTTAATATTGTTATTCCGGTGGAACGATACAAAAATAGAATTAGCACGGATAGTATGGATCAGGGAGGAGACCGCCGAACTCTGGCATGATCAAGGAACAGCCGCATGTTCTTTGTTGCAAGGCAGGAATTTCCCCATGGTCCGTGCTATTCTTTAAAGGAAATAGAGAAATGACCAAGAAAACACAGTACAACTCAGTCCAGTTCAGATCAGTGGAGTCAACGAATGTGTATCTCGAAGGTTTATTATATTCAGTGCGCGATCAACTTATTTAAACAAAACAATATTGCAATATTATATTCCTGGTGTATGAGATTGACAATAAATCAGTGGTTTTTATGCCTACGGGGCTTTTCCACGAGCTTTGCTCAAATTCACGTATGAAAATTATTGCAACCCATATCCAATAAACTAAACATAGATTCGTAATAGACCGACCTACCACGATCATTCCGTTAATCCTACGGAACAATTGTTAAACACTTACCATTTACAGTACACTTTCCTAATATTCTCATCCTGTCGTGGAATGGCTTCCCTTTGGGTGGAAAATTATTTATTATCCTAATTTTCCAAACAATTGATTTTGACCTAGCCCATGTTCTATTTTTACTTTCTACAAGCACTTCACTGAAGCACTCACTTGTAGAAAGTAAAAATAGAACATGGGCTATATATATATAGGTCAAGATAAAGAATTACTTCAATTGTGTACGTGCTACACGTGTGTGAGATACCGTGGACAACGCCGGTCCAAAAATCTCACAATTTATTGCATAGTTTAATTAGTTATTTCCGCGATTAGTGTTTAAAGTGATAATTAATAAAGTTACAAATATTGTGAAACATTGTGAATAATCACAGTGTTCATTGAAGTGTTTAAAAATATGTTAAAAGTGTTCGTGCAGTGATTGTGGTTATGTTGTGCTAATTTTTCAACAATTGTTTGGAAAATGATGATGTTAAATAATTTTCCACCCAAAGGGAAGCCATTCCACGACAGGATGAGGATATTAGGAAAGTGTGCTGTAAATGGTAAGTGTTTAACAATATATTAAATGAAAAAATTAAAATGTGTTGCATGTTGCCTTTATCTAGATTGTTAAAATATTTATTTTAACAATCTGTAATTAATGATACCTGTTATTATTCATTAGAGGACTTAGTCAGCTATGTTTTTCATGAAATAAGTGAATTAACAGTTGTTTTAATGAAAAAAATAACAAGTATCATGGGTCCATGCCAATTATTCAATTAACATCTATTTGTCATATTTTTAATTAAATAATTGGGCAACAATAAATTATTAATAACTGTGCGATTGTGATTATAAGCATTTTTTAAGTATTTACATGCCTCGGGGCGACGTAGGAACGTCTTATAAGCTAGAACCGCCACAACGACAGACCACAAAAAAAATAGCATAGCATTTTTGGGCTATTTTTGGGCTCTACGAATATGCAACTCACGATTTTTTGGCTCTTATAGTTTTCGAAAAACTGTGGCGGTGCTAGCTTAACTTAAGCTAGCACCGCCACAAAATAGAACGAAGAAAGATATCAAAATGAAACCACCAGCATATTTTAGGGCTATTTTTGGGCTCTTGATTGAATGATATTGATAAAAGTAAAAAAAACCACCCCCCCCCCCAATTGAAAAAAAATTAAAAATAAAAATTCTGGGAAATAAAAAAAAATGTAATTAAAAAAAGAATACAACTAGATTTTGGGCTCTTTTTGGGCTTTAAAAAACATTCCAACAATTTCTCCAAAAAACACAGTTTTACCTCTTAAAAATGAGTTTTTCGTAAAAAAGCCAAGAAACTACACTTTCCAGATGGCAAACCACATCGAGTGTGCCATGAAAATACTCAGGGAGACCCTGGCATTTTTGGGCTCTGCGTTAGAAAGGAGCCCAAAAATGATAACCACCCCTAAGAGCCAAAAAACTGTATTGTGTTTAAGCATGAAATGGGTCTAATGTAATTCGTATGGTAATTGAAATTGGCTATGATTTGTTGGTATTCTTCTTAGAAAATTTAAGTCAATATATTTTTGTATATTTTGTTTATTTTTTTAATAAAAATTTTTTTGTGTTACATAATTGGTCATTTAGTTTTTCAGTCTTTTTGGCCCATAACATTTAGCACCATTATTTTATTGTATGTGTATAATTAGTTTTCTCTCAATAGTTAAATAATGATATTGTTTTAGCAATTATAATCGTCACTTGCCAATTGCATAAAAAAAAAAATGATAAATTGAATTTATCTAAATTAAATAACACAGGAGTAAGTATCACAGGATAATTACCGACTTTGTCGTAGATCATTAATCGATTCCTGTCGGTAACTATTTTCACAGATTATAGTAATGAAGGTAAGTCTTTTTGATTATTATCATAAATGGTTATGACATTTCCTTTTATTACGATTATCGACTATCGACTAAATATTTTATCCCAGATCTGTTTCCTATCGAGGCAATCATCTCTTTTCTTTTATTCTAACAATAAGAAATGATAGGCATATAAATAGAAAGAATCTTCTTTAAGAAGAAGCATCTTCTTAAAAATCTAATCTTTTGATATTTCTTTCCTAAACTTAAACATTTTTTTCCAATCAATTACAATAGACTTTTCTTTACCTTCTTGCATTTATATTTTTTAAGAATATATAATAATACCACCTCATTGGTCTTGCCTTACATTTAATACAGAGGATATTAGTTATAATATATTTATAACACTAAACTAATTAGCTGTTAAGGAAATTGGGATCATAGGAAGGAAAAGAAATATATATACAAATAAAAACTAAAAATATGTTGTGTTCTTATTTATTTTTAGAAACTATTAAAAATTTATATAGGTAATTTTTATATTTCTGCCATAGGCAATTCCTCTTTCTCTTCCTCTGCCTCTTCCTCTTTCTCGTCCTCTTCCTCTGTACCATCCTCTACTTCCTCTTCCTCTGTTTCCTCTTTCTACATCTTGTCTTACTTGCCCTTCGACTCCTTGCAGAATTTCCCCTCGCTCTCTCTCAATTCTTTCGCCGTCATTATTCTGAAATAATAATTAATCGTATAAGTAAAATATAATAAGTATATTTAAGCGATAGCTTCTTCTTTCATTTTGTGATATTATTGTACATTCCACATTTATTTTATAATATAATATTAGCATAATATTATGAAATATGTGGATATATATTCACTAACACACACACACACACACACACACACTATTAGTTAGACAGAGACAGATAGGCAGTTGAAGTGAGACAGAGTGGCGTTACCTCACTTCAACTAATTGACAGTTTCTGTATAACTTATAGTACCTATATTATTGTATATCTTGAAAATTAAGCCTCCGATGAAAAAGTGGTAAAGGAAAAATTATTGTAGAATCACTACCTCTATAACACCTTAAATTTATAGAATATCAATGTTACACTATATATATATATATACAGTTTCATGTGCTTTTCAATATTTTAATCTATTATTTTAATTTTTTTATTGTGCATTTGTTTCTTTTCAATATTTAAAAATGTCATGTTTTATAAATGCATGATGGTAACGAGGGATCACTGCACAATCATTTTTAATTCTAATTTTTCAATTGAAAGCTTATACATTTTAAGATAGTCATTGATGAAGGTACTATTATATATCAAAAGATAGGTAGATGGATGAAGTAAAACAGGATGGTATGATTTAATTTTAAACAGTTGGCTGTCTCTACAATTTGTAATACTTTTATCAATGTATATCTTGAAAATATAGCATCCAAGCAAAAAGTGCTGAATTAAATGTTATGAGAAAATCACTTCCTGCACTATATTTCTTACATTTATAAAAGATGTTATGTTAAAACAAATGCGAATCACCTGTTTATCAATTATTTTTTCCTCTTGATTTTTCTGGTTCGGTGGAGGCGGCGGCAATTCTTGCGGGGGCAGCTGTGCTTCATTTTGTTCTATATCCATTTCTTGTCCTTCACACATATGGAAAAAAAATTGATTAAACAATAAAAATATGTACTTTTTTATTGAAAATATTATTACACTATACACTATAGTAAAACTGAATTATTGCAAATAGTGACACAGCTACTTACTATTGATAGATAACTTTCTTAGCTCCTCGGCAACAGTGAAGCTCATAGCTTTCGTAGTCCAACTGACGACTTTTTATTTTTCACTGTGAGGGAATTTTAGAATATCTGTGGTGGGGCTATTTTCTGTTTGTATTAGGATTGGAAAAAAGTATTTCTTACCTTGTTACACTCAAACAATCATGAATAGCTGCGGTACAAAGGAATAGTAGCTATATCTATTTAAAATATACAAAGTAGCGGCGACTTAAGTTGATCAAAGATGCCGCTATTTCATTGTGTTCCGCGTTATGTTTTTTATTTAACGCATTTCTTTCTTTTACTTTGATAAACTATTCAGTTAGATTAATGCTTTCGTACGAACGAGAAGTATCGTTAAAATATATAGTTTATATTTTATAAAGATATATATCTATATACATGTATATAATATATATATATATATGTATATATATATATATATTTTATTACTTGTTAAACGCGTGAAATTGTTATTATATATATACATATATATATACATATATGTGTGTGTGTATATTTTATCATTTAAACGCGTGAAATTGTGTATTATGCAATACGCGTGATTTCGCGTATGTATACGTTCCATTTTTTTTTTTTTTTTAATAATTTTAAGATTTAGTAAATTGTGATTTGTGGTAACAATGTATTAGATTTTTTAATAACTCTTCAGTTAGGAGTTCTACTATTTTAAGTGAAAACGAGGAAAAGAAGAAATAAGAAAAAGAACAAAAGAGAATAAAATAGGAAAAAAAAGAAAATTCAAAAATTTACAAAATGTCTCATAAAGGAAGAAAAGCATCTTACGATATAAATGCTCTGAAAAATATTATCCTTTCTAAAAAGGATATTATTATTAAAAACAATAAAATTATTTCTAAAAGAGAGAGCATTTGGAATGATATATCCTTAGAATTAGGCAAAACAATTACTCCTGCAACAATATATTCAAGTGTAGTATGCAACAGGTATAATCTGCGAAATGAGCTTTTCAGAAATGTTCATCACGAAGAAGAAACGCGTGAGATAACTGATAATAGCAATGTCCATTGTAATATCAATGAAATTGAAGAAGGAGATGAAACAAACGTGTCTATTTTAAGTGAAGAAACTGTGGGGATTAAAGAGATTGTCATTCCAATACCAAGAAAAACCTTTCAAGAACTTCTAGATAAGCAAAAATATAGAAGATTTGAAAAATCTAGAAGTAAAGTGTTTCAAAGAGTATGCACGGTTTTGAAGCCTGGTGAATGGCAACAGTTAATAACTGAAAAAATATGGAACATCTGCAGAATGAAATGCGGTTTTAACTTTAAAAATCATAAGTTGACAAATGACGGCCGAAAAGGAAAAATATTCGGTTTATGCAGATGCGGCACTTCAATAATCTGTGAAATAGACAATACAGACGAGGACTTAGACTTTGTACAAATTAAATGCAGGATTAATGAAGCAGCAAGAATTGTTGGTAAATGTGGAAAAAGATATTTAAGACAGCCTTTAAGAAGGAAAGTTGCGTCTTATTTAATGGTTCAATCAGCAAATATATACCGAATTGAAGCAGCAAATAAATTAATGTTACCGCAAGATCCGGAACCACCACATTTATTTAAGACGAATGTTTTAAATGCTGCAAAGCATGAAAATATCGCTTCAAATTTTCTAGATAAAGATCCCCTAAAGTCTCTGAATATTATGAAGAGATATTCATTAAAAAACATGCTTCACAATATTGGTTCAGATCCATTTTTTTTTGCATTATTGGTCAAATCACCAATTGCATTTATACAGAAACTTGTCAACAAAAAAAGATGCAAGCATATCAATAGATGCTACTGGAAGTATCGTAAGAAAAATTATAAAAAGTGATAATACTTCATCGAAACATATATTTTTATATCAAGCTGTTTTACATTGTGATAAAGGATCATTTCCTATTTCTCAGATGTTGTCAGAAAATCAAACAACAAATTTTATTCAATTTTGGCTAATGGAATGGATAAAATGTGGAATTATGTTTCTTAAAGAAATCACATGTGATTTTTCTAGAGCATTATTAATAGCATGCATAAAAACGTTTTCCAAACATTCAACATTAGAAGAATACTCAGATGCATGCTGGACAAAAGAATTACCAGCCGTTTATATTCGAATTGATGTTGCGCATTTTATTAAAATATATGCATCATTCTTGAAAAAAGAAGAAAGCAGACAACGAATTAGAATCTTCTATTTATCTGCTTTAGGAAAACTAATAATGGCTCGGAATAAGCACAATGCCGAAAAACTAGTAAAATCTATTTTGACAGTGGCAAAAAGTGAAACAGAAGGTATTTTACCTTCTGGTGAATCTACAAATTGTGAAATTGAGAAAATATTTTTTAAAAATGTCATAAACGAAGAAGATTTTTTAAATTATATTAATATGGATTCTATAACAGAAAATGAAGTCGAAGAAATAGAAAATGAAAGTGAAAATGAAAATAATAATGCAGACAAATATGTCTATCCACTAAAAATCAGTGAATTAACTCATTGGTCTGAAAGAATGAATAAAGAAACAGAAGAATTAGGAGAAGGTGACCGGGATAACGCGCATTATCTACCGAATTTTGCCAATAAACTTCTTAAAGATTTAAAATATTTTCCTATGTGGTCTAGTGTATGTCGTGATGAATTTGGTTTTGGCCGAGTTCCTGCTTCGAGTGCAAGTGTAGAAAGTGAATTTCAAATAATAAAAACTCATTTATTGAAAAATTTAAATCTTCCAATTAGAGTGGATTATTCAATTCAGCGACATGTGGACTAAATCAGTGGAAAAATAAAAATTGCTGATTCTATGGAAACAGAAAAAGAAAAGGAAGTACCAAGCACAGAACATGTAAGTTTAAATAGCATGGAAACTGATAATTCTTTTATTACAGATAATGTCATAGAATTTGAAAATATTAACGATGTTAAAGATCAAGAAGAGCAGCAAATTTTAATATCACCAGATAAGTCTGTGCAATTAACATGTCCGGCATGTGATATCGGTGATTACCCCAATGGAAGCCACACATGCATAATTTGTTCTAAAGTAGTACATGCCTTAGACAATTGCTCATTACCTTATGGTGAGGAAGGTCACGGACAAAAAAGATTATGCAAATTATGTCAAAAAAATGAAAATATTGACAAAATTATCGCAAGTAGAGAGATTGAAAATTGGCGAGGATTAGCATTTTCAGATAAAAAAAAGAAATCAAGATATTTGACTAGTAATAGAGCTGTACAAGGTGCTATTAAATTTGAAAAATTTAAGATAATTCCAATAATGAAAAATGGAAATGATCTTGGATTAAGATCAATCAAAATAAACGAAGAAGACATTTCTTTAACAAATACTGTAACGTGTGTTTTCGTAACCCCGGAAGGAGGTGAATCTTCCGAAGTTGCAGCACAGTCAATTATTTTAATTAGAAATCACGGAGCTCCTCACCCGTGAGGAAACCGACTCCTATACAGGATGTCCGGAAAAAAAGGAGACATTTTTTGAGAGATGGTTCCTGATGCAATTCTAACAACTTTTTTCTCTTGGCATTTTCTGATTTAAAGCTTTATTTCTAAGATATTCAACAATAAAGATTCAACTAGTTAGACAGAGACATTCCGATAGTTGAAGTGAGGTGGCGCCACTCTGTCTCGCTTCAACTATCTATCTGTCTTTTTCTAACTAGTGGTATCTTGATCGTTGAATATCTCAAAATTAAAGCTTTAAATCAAAAAATGCCAAGAGAAAAAAGTTCTTAGAATTGCGTCAGGAACCACCTCTTAAAAAATGTCTCCTTTTTTTCCGGACACCCTGTATAAGAGGCCCAAGGGAGGTTATCCTGTAGCTGAGGACTAGGCTGAGATGTAAAGAATCGTACACCGTGTGACTACTTTATCTCGCGGATTTATTAACAGAATCGATACAACACAAATTAATTAAGATCCCACTTAGGGCCGCAAGAATACAAACTCCTATCTATGGCTAATAATCCGCGCGGGGTGCCCGTACACCCATCGTAGCCTCACCTAGTGTATCCGGACTTTCCTCGGTAGTCCGTCGGCGTCGGCAACGCAGAGACCGCTGAGCTCTCTGCAACAACGGCCCCCACGACACTGGGAATAGATCGTCTAAAACACCCAGGAGCTTTTCAGGCAACCTGGGTGGACGTTCCCTGGGGATAAGGACTAGGTCCCGAGCTCTACGACTGCTGCGACAGTCGGAGCACACGATCCCACACGCGACGCAACCGGGCACGGTCAAGTCCGTGTCCCTTGACCGGCACTTCCCGCTCTACCTAATACTAGATAATGAGCGCGTGGCGCTCCACTTACTACTTGTGGGTCCCAGGATATGGGCAACTCGTCGCAGAGGTGGTCCGCCAAATCCAGGCACTATCGGTCTATCCGGGTCCTTGGCCGTCGCCCTCCGCAAGTACCGGATCCAAACCACAGGCACTGAACAGTAGGCAGCAGTCACCACACTCGGACACCGGCTACTCCAGCGATGCACTGCCGATCGCGAAAAGGAATATTCCCGGAATTTAATTTTTCCGGCGACACCCTTCCGTCCGCACAGACCGCCACAATTAGGAACCGACAAAGCTAAAGTCTCTAATGACACGCGTCCGATCGTTGAGACGAATATATTCGGAATAACAGCCAGCTGATCGTGCGATATCAGCCGGCCCCAGCAAGAGAATCTAGAACATTTAAATTCCCTTCAAGGACGCCTCATTAGCTAATACTAACATGATCAACGGTAATCAGCTGTGCCGAATAACAACAACAGCGATCACCGTTGGCGTCCCTGACCGAGCTCAGCTGATGCTATCATCTAGAATATTATAATATTCCAATCAGCTGAGCCTGTAACGCATTTTTAATAAAATGCCACATTACAATACATGTGCCTTCGATAGTATAGTGCAAATAATACTAGCCGCTACTTGCGATAATGAGATAATTAAAGAATACATTAATGAAAATAGAAATATTCATAAATTTTTCCAATTAATACATTCCATTATAAATAATGGTATAACAGTAAGTTCGTATAAAACACGAGCTGAAATTTTATTGGAATTCTTTCCATCTAATGAAACATTAGAAAACTCTAGAATTGTTGATTGCGCTGTTAACGTAGGACATTTAAGTCATCTACTTTTTAAAGAATATCCTACGTTAACAGAAACATCAACATGTTCAAATGGATGTCCTGCAAGAGAAAAAAATGTAACCATCATCGAATTAGAAGTCTCTAAATTATTTGATAAAAATATAGAGAATTTAATAGAAGATAATATTTTATTAAGAGGCGAACGTCCATGTTGCAGAAAAAATTGTGCCGGACAAGAGATAACGGAACTCACTCAATTGGGAACTATTGTTTTAATAGAAATATATGACGCGAAATGTCCTAAAACAGATCCCACAATAAAATTGAGTGATTTACCAGAGAGATTCTTAAATCCCTTAAACAAAAATGAAGAATTTATATTAAGAGGGATTGTTAATTTCAAAGCGCCAAGAATTAAAATAAGACACTCAGGACCCGAGATTGGGCATTATACGGCTATATGTTGTAGACCACGAAACGAATGTATAGAATATGATGATTGTAATACAAAACAAATAGTATTGCAAAATAATTTTATGTCTAAACCACATTTGCTAATATACAGCAAATAAATTAAATTCTAAAAAGCGCTCTCTCAATGATCGAAAGTGAGGGGGAGCGCATGTTTTATAAGAATTAATAATAATTCTAAAAAGCGCTCTCACAATAATCGAAAGTGAGGGGGAGCGCATGTTTTATAAGAATTAATAAAAATTCGAACAATTGATTCATTTCATACGTTCCTGTTCCTTTGTGTTAGAGCTAGATGTGCGTACAAGGTAGGTCAAGATTAATTTTCCAGTGCTAACATATACAAACAGTATTCTATGCCACCCAATGTTTTAGGCCAGCACAAATTTCTATAATCCAGTCACTCCACCAAAAGCAGTTCTGAAGTTCGGACGTCTCCGCAATTTTTAAAAAAGTTAGTAAGTAACATATAAGTAAATAAATACGTGTGTGTGTGTGTGTGTGTATTCTAGGCTTTTTATATTAACTTTGAGGGGGCTACTGCTGAGGGCAAACCAAAATGAAAATTTATTTATCATCTTTAATTTAAAGCTGTTTTCAAGATATTCAATAAGGTATCATTAGTTAGACAAAGAGAGATAGATGAAGTGAAATAGAACTTCATTGTCTTATTTCACTAATTGTCTGACTTTGTACAACTAATGTTATCTTTATCATTGAATAAATTCAATAAATATAAGCTTTAGATTTAAAAAACCTAAATTTCTTTTCACCTTACTTTACTTTCAGAATTAATGCCCTTAAAGGAACTGTGGTTATTCTAAAACATATTGTATATACAGGGTGACAAGAAATAACCCGGACAAATTTTATGTACTCTTTCCTCGAAGGCGTTATAGCGTAGCCAAATAGTCTTGTTGTTGTTAGATTCTGTAGGTTATTCTATACTAGTACGTATAATTGGGATTTGATATTACTCAGTTGTGTAGTAGCCTCAGAATGTCAAGCAAACGCTGTGCAATTTTGGAATTGTTTCGTGCAGGAAAGCGCCAATGCGAAATTGTTAATTTGCTTAAAGTTCCTAAACAAACCGTCTCCGATACCATTAAGCGTTTTAAAGAGCTCGGTCATGATGGTGATCGTCCCGGACGAGGCAGAAAATGCAGCGTAAACACTACCAGGAATCGGAAAATTATCAAGAAGCGAGTCGGCCGAAATCCAAACATCTCAATGAGAAAAGTTGCCCGTGAAACTGGGATCAATCGGGAATCGACGCGGCTAATGGCCAAAAAGGAGCTCAAGCTGAAGCCCTATAAGCTCCAAAAAGTCCAACTCCTCACAGATGAAAACAAACGCGTACGGCTCCAAAGATGCCGCCAACTCAAACGTCGGGCCGTAGGTGATCGATGGGAGTACATCCTGTTCACCGACGAGAAAGTGTTCACTGTCGAACAGGCGCATAATAACCAAAATGACAGGATCTGGTCCGTAGAGGCTCCCGGCACCTCAGCTATCATCGAACACCGCCAAAATCCTCAATCCGTTATGGTTTGGGGCGGAATTTGCGCTAGCGGCAAGACACCCCTCGTTTTCGTCGATCAAGGGGTCAAAATGAACCAAGAGGTGTACCGACGCGACATTCTTGAGGACGTGGTACTTCCGTGGACCCAGCAGCACTTTGGCAATACGAAGTGGATATTCCAGCAGGACTCTGCTCCGGCCCACAGGGCGAAAATGACGCAGGAGTGGTGCAACAGTCATTTTCCGGACTTTATCACGTCGAAGGAATGGCTGCCCTACTCGCCAGATCTCAATCCGATGGATTACAGTGTGTGGTCCATTTTGGAGGCCAAAGTCTGTGCTAAGGCCCACAAAAGTTTGGAGTCGCTGAAGCAATCACTGCGTCGAGAGTGGGCTCGATTATCGCCCGAGGATCTGCGGCCCGTCGCTGAAAATTTTAATTTGCGTTTGAGCCTGTGCATCGCCGCTGAAGGAGGCCATTTCGAAACCGCATAAGTATATGTTTTCCTAATACACATTTTATTATTATTAGTTGTTAAATTTGATAAATTTCTTTTGTTAAATTAGTTATGATTAAAAATGTTTGTCCGGGTTATTTCTTGTCACCCTGTATATTTACTAATATTATTTTATGTTTTAAACACATAGATGGGAAAAAGAAGAGAAGAAATAGAAGACCAACAAGAGAACGCACAAAATAAAGAAATAAAAAGTACATATTATTATTAATTTTTTAATTTAAATTTATAATAATTTATTAATAATATTCTTACCATAAGAATAATCTAAAAAAAATATTTAATTTTAATTAAACAATGAGAGTAACGATAAATAAAATTTTTATTTTAGAATCCAAGAACCGAAGAGAAAAGAATTCTTTAAAAAAATCAAGAAAAAAATATAAGGAAAAAAAAAGTGGAATTCCTGGCAAATCACAATGAGCACTTGCCTCCACCGAACCAGAAAAATCAAGAGGAAAAAATAATTGATAAACAGGTGATTCGCATTTGTTTTAACATAACATCTTTTATAAATGTAAGAAATATAGTGCAGGAAGTGATTTTCTCATAACATTTAATTCAGCACTTTTTGCTTGGAAGCTATATTTTCAAGATATACATTGATAAAAGTATTACAAATTGTAGAGACAGCCAACTGTTTAAAATTAAATCATACCATCCTGTTTTACTTCATCCATCTACCTATCTTTTGATATATAATAGTACCTTCATCAATGACTATCTTAAAATGTATAAGCTTTCAATTGAAAAATTAGAATTAAAAATGATTGTGCAGTGATCCCTCGTTACCATCATGCATTTATAAAACATGACATTTTTAAATATTGAAAAGAAACAAATGCACAATAAAAAAATTAAAATAATAGATTAAAATATTGAAAAGCACATGAAACTGTATATATATATATATAGTGTAACATTGATATTCTATAAATTTAAGGTGTTATAGAGGTAGTGATTCTACAATAATTTTTCCTTTACCACTTTTTCATCGGAGGCTTAATTTTCAAGATATACAATAATATAGGTACTATAAGTTATACAGAAACTGTCAATTAGTTGAAGTGAGGTAACGCCACTCTGTCTCACTTCAACTGCCTATCTGTCTCTGTCTAACTAATAGTATCTTTATCATAGAATATCTTGAAAATTAAGCTTCCGATCAAAAGGTGATAAATGAAAAATTGTTTTAGAATCATTCTCTCTGTATTCCCTTCAATTTATGGAATATGTCAATTTTACACCCTGTATATATATATATATATATGTGTGTGTGTGTGTGTGTGTGTGTTAGTGAATATATATCCACATATTTCATAATATTATGCTAATATTATATTATAAAATAAATGTGGAATGTACAATAATATCACAAAATGAAAGAAGAAGCTATCGCTTAAATATACTTATTATATTTTACTTATACGATTAATTATTATTTCAGAATAATGACGGCGAAAGAATTGAGAGAGAGCGAGGGGAAATTCTGCAAGGAGTCGAAGGGCAAGTAAGACAAGATGTAGAAAGAGGAAACAGAGGAAGAGGAAGTAGAGGATGGTACAGAGGAAGAGGACGAGAAAGAGGAAGAGGCAGAGGAAGAGAAAGAGGAATTGCCTATGGCAGAAATATAAAAATTACCTATATAAATTTTTAATAGTTTCTAAAAATAAATAAGAACACAACATATTTTTAGTTTTTATTTGTATATATATTTCTTTTCCTTCCTATGATCCCAATTTCCTTAACAGCTAATTAGTTTAGTGTTATAAATATATTATAACTAATATCCTCTGTATTAAATGTAAGGCAAGACCAATGAGGTGGTATTATTATATATTCTTAAAAAATATAAATGCAAGAAGGTAAAGAAAAGTCTATTGTAATTGATTGGAAAAAAATGTTTAAGTTTAGGAAAGAAATATCAAAAGATTAGATTTTTAAGAAGATGCTTCTTCTTAAAGAAGATTCTTTCTATTTATATGCCTATCATTTCTTATTGTTAGAATAAAAGAAAAGAGATGATTGCCTCGATAGGAAACAGATCTGGGATAAAATATTTAGTCGATAGTCGATAATCGTAATAAAAGGAAATGTCATAACCATTTATGATAATAATCAAAAAGACTTACCTTCATTACTATAATCTGTGAAAATAGTTACCGACAGGAATCGATTAATGATCTACGACAAAGTCGGTAATTATCCTGTGATACTTACTCCTGTGTTATTTAATTTAGATAAATTCAATTTATCATTTTTTTTTTTATGCAATTGGCAAGTGACGATTATAATTGCTAAAACAATATCATTATTTAACTATTGAGAGAAAACTAATTATACACATACAATAAAATAATGGTGCTAAATGTTATGGGCCAAAAAGACTGAAAAACTAAATGACCAATTATGTAACACAAAAAAATTTTTATTAAAAAAATAAACAAAGTATACAATAATATATTGAATTAAATTTTCTAAGAAGAATACCAACAACTCATAGCCAATTTCAATTACCATACGAATTACATTAGACCCATTTCATGCTTAAACACAATACAGTTTTTTGGCTCTTAGGAGTGGTTATCATTTTTGGGTTCCTTTCTAACGCTGAGCCCAAAAATGCCAGGGTCTCCCTGAGTATTTTCATGGCACACTCGATGTGGTTTGCCATCTGGAAAGTGTGGTTTCTGGCCTCTGAAACCAAATTTTACAGTTTTTTGGCTCTTAGGGGTGGTTATCATTTTTGGGCTCCTTTCTAACGCAGAGCCCAAAAATGCCAGGATCTCCCTGAGTATTTTAATGGCATACTCGATGTGGTTTGCCATCTGGAAAGTGTAGTTTCTTGGCTTTTTTACGAAAAACTCATTTTTAAGAGGTAAAACTGTGTTTTTTGGAGAAATTGTTGGAATGTTTTTTAAAGCCCAAAAAAAGTCCAAAAATCTAGTTGTATTCTTTTTTTAATTACATTTTTTTTATTTCCCAGAATTTTTTATTTTTAATTTTTTTTTCAATTGGGGGGGGGGGTGGTTTTTTTTACTTTTATCAATATCATTCAATCAAGAGCCCAAAAATAGCCCTAAAATATGCTGGTGGTTTCATTTTGATATCTTTCTTCGTTCTATTTTGTGGCGGTGCTAGCTTAAGTTAAGCTAGCACCGCCACAGTTTTTCGAAAACTATAAGAGCCAAAAAATCGTGAGTTGCATATTCGTAGAGCCCAAAAATAGCCCAAAAATGCTATGCTATTTTTTTTGTGGTCTGTCGTTGTGGCGGTTCTAGCTTATAAGACGTGAGGAAATGAAATCTTGCCATGACTTTTCTTTAGATTCTCGAATTAATTTTCTTGTTTGTGCTCGTTGTTTTTTAAATGCTATATGGTTTTCGGTGTTACAATTTTTCTTGAATTGGTCCAGACATTTTCTTCTTTTTTTGATCGCTTCAGCGATGTCTTCATTCCACCATGGTACTCTTCTAGATTTTTTATAGATTTTCCGTCTAGGGATCGTTTTTGTAGCCGCATCTACTATAGAGTTTGTAAGAGATTTAGCTGCATAATTTATATCATTAGGAGGTGCAGAAGGAAGATAAACTATTTTTTTGTATGTTTTCCAATCAGCTTTTTCGAGTTTCCATTTCTCACCAAGACATTCGTTTTTAGATGATGTTGTATCTATTATTTTAATTGGGAAATGATCACTTCCATACAAATCGTTTAATGGCTCCCATTGCAAGGTAGTCACTAGGCTAGCAGAACAGAAAGTTAGATCTATTGCTGAGAAAGATTTGTATGATTCCGAGTAGGGTGGTGCCGAGTTACGCACCGATTTATTCAGTACGGCCGAATTCAGCACGGCTTTTTTCAGCAAAGTCAAGAATAAATAAATCGGTGCGTAACTCGGCTCCTCCCTGCCGAGTAGTATGTGTGTTTACCTGTATTCATTAGCATCAGGTTAGAATCAACCATTATTTTTTCTATTTTTCTTCCACAATAATCAGTTTTGTCTGATCCCCATATAATATTATGATAGTTAAAGTTTCCTACCAGTAGTAGTGGTCTTGGTAATTGTATAATTAGATCTAAAAGATCATCATGTTTCCATTGCTGATTAGGTAAGTACATGTTACATATAAACAATTTTTTAGGGGATAATATTTGAATCGCAACCGCGTTTATATTGGTGTTGATATTTATTTACCGTGCCATAATATCATCGGCTGTCAAAATTGCAACTCCTCCATGCGCTATAGATTGAGTATGTACATCCTTTCTAAAAAAATTGAATCCCGATAAATGTTGTGTATCGTTTGATTTAAAATGGGTTTCTTGTAAACATAGAATAGATGCTTTTGTTTCTGCTATTAAAAGCTTTAGGTCATCTATATGTTTGTTATATCCATTGATGTTCCACTGTATGATGTTATTAGTACGATTTATCAGGTGGTTTTTTAGATTCATTTGTGGATGGAATTGAGTCAAAAATTTGATCTTCCATTTCCATATCTGATGATGAACATTCAAAATTTTCAGAGGTGCTAGCAAACACCATCTCCCTTTCCACTGTTACATTTCTTGAGCCAGTTAGATCTTCTATGGTCGAGTTTTTTTGGTTTACAATATCCTTCTTTTTTGTTATCAAGGTGGTATTTAGTTCTTTGGCGTTTAATTTTGGTTTGAATTTGATATTTTTTATTATTTTATACCCTACCTAAACATTTTGTGATTCCTTTCACCTTGCATCCTATCAATAGCATCCTAATAATACAGGGTGTCCGGAAAAAAGGAGACATTTTTTGAGAAGTGATTCCTGACGCAATTGTAAGAACTTTTTTCTCTTGGCATTTTTTGAAGCTTTATTTCTGAGATATTCAACGCTAAAGAAACCATTAGTTAGAAAGAGACAGATAGATAATTGAAGCGAGACAGAGTGCCGCTACCTCACTTCAACTATAGGAGTGTCTCTGTCTAACTAGTGGAATCCTTATTGTTGAATATCTTAGAAATAAAGCTTCAAATCAAAAAATGCCAAGAGAAAAAAGTTCTTAGAATAGCCTCAGAAACCACCCCTTAAAAAATGTATCCTTTTTTTCCGGACACCCTGCATCATATGAACGAAAAGATTTTCTCGATTTTTGATGGTTCATCAAAAATTGAAAAAATCTAGTTTCTAAAAGAAAATATAGGTAGAAACTATTGCACTTTGTCTCATTCCGATGGGATTTGAGACAAAGTCAAAAAATATGCAATTGACAATCAACAATAAACGCCCAAGCGAGAGAGCGATAGCCGGCTCGCTGCCGTCGGGAGAACACATGGCATCCTTGTCTAGGCGTCCAGTGTACGCATAAATGAAATGATGATTATTACAGATATTTGACACTTCATCAAAAATCTAAAGAATCACATCGCTAGAGAAACATTTGCAGAAAGCATTGATTTTTGTTTCATTTCCATAGAACTTGGGACAAAGGCAGGAAATTTAAACTCGCTGTGAAGAAAAAATTGTGCGAGCGAGAGGACAATAGTTGTCTCGCTGCCAGCGCTTAGTCACGTGCTTATAATATCGCGTTTTTCTATCCCCTTCCCTCTATCTATATATGTGTGTGTGCTTGCCTCCTTGTAGTGGTGCACTACTACAAAGTAATAGGCCATCTATAAACAAAACGCTGAACTACTTTTCGTTCTGTTTTATCATTTTCGAGATAAAACAGGACTGATATTTTAGCAATTTTTTAGTATTTTGTATTTATAAAAGTATGTGCACATTTCTTGGAATTTTTAATCGAGACTAGGCTCAAACGATTCTCTAAATATGTGGCTATGTACGAGATTTCTTCTTTTTCCAAAATACCTACTGCGTTTTTTACAACAGGAAAAATTGTTAGTACACATTTGTTTATTGTTAAATTTTTATCGATTTTCGGAAAACGAAAGAATCTCGTACATTCCTTACACTTCATAGAGTATACCTGTCAAACCGTTCTCAAATCTGTTTATTTATAACGACATACTTTTATAAATACGTTTTTGGTCGGTACAGGATGCTCTTAAGCCCAAACAACTGTACACGTCAGTTGCCCTTGCGGGGTTTCTGGGTTTTATTTTGAACTCGGAACGACAGACGATTGCTATTCCTTCTGAAAAACGTTTGATTGGTTCTCTTCTTTTGGTTTGTTCAGCAGTCTGTTATAGTGTGTCTCATACGAGGAGTTTGGAATCTTTAAAGTTTCAAACCCTTATTGATTTTAATGGATCTTATGAGTCTATTATGACTCTACAGCCCAGCTTGCAGAAAGATTTTGTTTGGTGGTTAAAAATTTTGGCGAATCCGGATCAAGATAACCCTATCTTATTTTCCAATTATGTTTGTGAAATTTTTTCGGATTCATCTTTAACAGGTTGGGGTTCTTCTTGTGGGATGCATCGTGCTCATAGTTGGTGGACGGAGGAGGATAAACAGAATCATATTAATTTTCTGGAGTTAAAAATAGCTTCCTTTGCTTTTAAATGTTTTGCTCATTAATTACGGGATTGTGAAGTTTTCCTTAGATTGGATAATATGACAGTTATTTCTTATATTAATCGTTTCGGTTCTATTCAATTTCCTCATTTTGCTGGTTTATGTCAAGATACTTGGAATTGGTGTGAGGAAAGGAATATTATGATTTTTGCTTCGTATGTTTCTTCAGAGGAGAATTATTTGGCAGATGCTGAATCTCGTCATACTGATTTTGAACTGGAATGGTCTCTTTCAGAAAGAGTTTTTCGGATAATTAAGAATTGTTTAGGCTCCTTCAATGTTGATTTATTTGTCTCTTTTCTTAATGCTAAATGTTTTTGTTATGTTTTCTTGGCTTCCTAATGCAGAATCTAGTGCTATAGATGCTTTTACTTTATCTTGGAAAAATTTACTTTTTTATGCATTTCCTCCTTTTATATTAATTTCGAGAGTTTTACGGAAAATTATTGAAGATAGGGCGAAAGAAGTATTAGCGGTTCTTTCGGTATTCGGATTATCGATCCCTATCTTTTTGGACCTTCGGATGATTTATTGTTGTCTCCTTTTACGGATCTGTATCCAGCTCACAAGACACTTTCCCTGGCGGCCGCGAGGTTATCAGGGAAGCATTTAAATTTCAAAAGAATCACGGAATCGACAATAGATACTTTATTGGCTTCTTTGACTAATGCCACTATTAACCCTCCGTGTACGGTGCCGGGGTCACTAAAAATCTGCGATTGATTAGCATTCACTCACACACTAATAGAATTCCTAATCGCTAATTTGGATTTGAAATATGATTCCAAAGCATAACACGGACAAAGACAGATATATACATGCAAAAAGAAATAATGACAGAAACTGTCAGTTCACACGTGGTCTTGATGATATAAAGACGTTTATTGTCTAGTTAATTGTTACAAGTAATTATAAAAGTAATTATTATAAATAATGTCGCTACCATCAACGAATAAGACCTCCGTTTTTGCTTCTTTTTCCAAACTTGTTTATGAAGATGATTCAAGTGATAGTAATCATTCAAATAGTGATGCCGAAACAGAATATTTCGAATCTGATGTTGAAGATGATGCAAATGAAGATAATGGTCAAGTCGATGAAATTGCTGAAGGTCGTAAATGGAATCATAAGGCACCAATAAATATGCCAGTGAAGGATTTGCCAATGAAAAATTCACTGACAAGTAGAAGTGAAAATGTCCAATCGGTTTCAGATTGCTTTCATTTATTTATAAATGAAGAAATCATAAATTTAATAATTACATATAGCAATAAAAAAGCTATAGAAAATATGCCAGAGGACAAAGTATGGAAACCAGTTGACCGAATTGAAATCAATGCTTTCTTTGGTCTTTTACTAATTATAGGAAGATTTAGGGAGTCCAGAGAAAGTAAGAAAGATTTATGGCATTGTAATAATTCTTATTCACGAAATATTTATAGAGTAATAATGTCGCGTGATCGTTTTACTGATATATTACGATATATTCGTTTTGATGATTATCTAACACGTGAAAAAAAATGGATGATAAGCTCGCTTCAATAAAAATGCTTACAAATATAATATTTTTACAGAAAATTGTAAAAATTCTTATAATGCTACCGGTAAAGATTGTGTTGATGAACAACTAGTGAATTTTCGGGGACGTTGTTCATTCAAAGTATACATGCCCAGTAAATCCGGTAAATATGGCATAAAGATATGGACATTGTGTGATTCACAAAATTATTATTGCTGCAATATGCAAATATACCTCGGAAAGCGTGTTAATAATCCAGAAAAAAGACAAGGATATCGAGTTGTCAAAGAATTGGTGGATTTCTGGAAAAATTCTGGCCGTTGCGTAACGACCGATAATTTCTTCACAGATTTGACACTTGCAGAAGAATTATTAGACAATAATATTTTCCTAGTTGGAATTATAAGAAAAAATAAAAAAGATTTGCCAAAATCTCTTATTAACATGAAAAATCGAGAACAATATTCGTCGAAATATTTATTCACTAGTAAATTAACATTAGTTTCTTATGATCTAAGACCTCGAAAACTTGTATGCTTATTGTCTTCACTGCATCACGAAAAGAAATCTTTACCGGCAGATAAGAATTTTAAACCAGAAATTATTGATTTTTATAACTCTACCAAAAGTGGTGTTGATATTTTAGATAAAATAACGAGAGAATACACTTGTAGACGAAGCACTCGGCGATGGCCATTATCATTATTTATGCATTATATAGATATTGCTGCTTATAATGCGTTTGTAATTTGGACCATAAAAAATGAAAATTGGGAAATGAGATCTTCCATTCAAGGAAGAAGAAAACTGTTAATTGAAAAATTAGTTAACGAATTATTTAATGAAAATATCGACCGACGTGCTTCGGATTTTGAATCGAATAAATCAGGCTTACATAAAGAAGTGCTCGATGCCATAGAAGCAACAGGCAGAAAAATCGTGAAACCACGAAAAGTGGAAGGGCAAAAGCGTGCAAGATGTTACTTATGTATTGGAAACGATAGCAAATATTCAATCGTTTGTGACACTTGCAAAAGGCATGTTTGTGACAAACACTCTAGTAAAACCACAACAGTCATCTGTAACTCATGCAATGAAGAAAATAAATAGTTATTTGAACAAAATAAAAAAAATTGTTTAATTTATTGTTTATATATATATATATATATATATATACTTATATAAATTGTAAATTTTGTTATATAATTATATAATTTATATTATATAAACTATAGAAATCATAAAAATATTTTAATTTACATAAATATATATATATATATACATACAGGCATTTTTACTTTATGCATTTTATGCATTTTTACTTTATCAAAGAGTTATTTAGCGAGAACAGAGAATTTACGTTTAGAAAATTGTGATTTTCCCTTAATTTCATTTAGAAATCCTTATAAAGCGGTGTCAATACAGACGATTAGTCGTTGGATTAAAAATATGCTATTAGAGTGTGGAGTGGGAGATGTTTTCCTCAGCACATAGTTCTCGGCATGCATCTACTTCTTTAGCAGCTAGGAAAGGTGTAAATTTAGATATTATTAAGAGGGCGGCCGGTTGATCGGGTGACTCTCAAGTCTTTGCTAAATTTTATAATCTCCCTATTGTTGATACAGTTGAGTTCATTAAAACTATTTTTAACCCTTTGCACTCGAGAGGTGAGTCTCACTCACCATGTAATTTGATGCCACAACTCGAGAAGTGAGTCTCACTCACCATGTGGTTTGATCCCGCAACTCGAGAGACGACTGTCGCTCACAACTTGGTTTGCTGCGGTAACTCGATGCGCGGGACTAACTGTTTACGTTTCGTTTCTTCGACACGGGCTTTTACGCTCTTTCTGTATAATCTTATGAAGTGTAATGTGGCATGTTTTCGAATAAAGACAAGACTTTATCATCTGAGATCAGGACGTGCCACAACGCGGATTGCATTTTCAGCATTAGTTCGAACCAGACTGTCGTAGCAGAGAGACTACTAAATTTAAAGTTTTTGACCCTTAAAAACATGGAACGTAATTCTGAAATAAGTTCAAGTGAAGATGAGTTTGATTTCACGGATCTTAACGAAGAAGTTACGTCTTTACACAGAGAGCTTGCAGATACAGGGAATGACACCAGTAGTAGCGATAGTGATGAAGTAAGAGGAGTAAGAATGCGAAAAATAATAATAATAGACGGTGAGCGTGACAGAAGTAGTGATATTATGGAAGACTCGCAATCAAACAGTACTGAATGGATTAGCTGCGTTGAATCTGAAGAAATACCGTCAAGAATACTATTCACACCCGACCCGACCCGGGTGTGTGAAGCTGGCACTACAAGTTTAAAAAAATGGTATTTTTTCAACAGTTCCCGTAGCACGCCCTAGAGTACCAGAGTACTTGCATATTATTAACAATAGTTCTGTTAATTTAAAAAAAAAACCGATTTTTAAAATATGTAGTGCTAGATTCACATTTTCAAAACTTTCACCACGTATAGGTAAAAAACTATAAGAGATGTCACAGAAATTCCTTAACATTACTTGCAGTACTCTTAGGCGTGCTAACGGAACTCTAATCAAAACTAATGATTTTCGATTTTTTTAAACAATCCAAATAAACATTAATAAACAATCAGCCAGAACTTTTTAACGGTAGGCCCCACAGCAAAATTTCCTGAACATTACTTACAATACTCTTAGGCGTACTAACGGAACTCTCATCAGAACTGATGATTTTCGATTTTTTTAAACAATTTCTGTAAACATTAATACAGACTGTTTAAAAAAATCGAAAACCGTCAGTTCTGATAAGAGTTCCGTTAGCACGCCTTAGAGTACTGCAAATAATGTTTAGGAAGTTTTGCAATGGGACCTATTATTAAAAAGTTCTGGGTGATTGTTTATTAATGCTTATAGGGATTGTTTAAAAAAAAATTGAAAATCGTCAGTTCTGATAAGAGCTCCGTTAGCACGCCTCAGAGTACTGCAAGTAATGTTCAGGAAATTTTGCTGTGGGATCTGTTTTTAAAATAATCTGGGTGATTTATAGGGATTGTTTAAAAAAATAAAAATCATCACATATATATGATAATATTATATACTTATATTATAATAAAATTATACATTACTCTACTATTGCATACATAATTAAATGTGATGAAACATTAGATTTCTCACTTATATACATTCTTTTATTTGTGAGATCGTCGTATTTTGTCCATCTTCCTTGTTCGTTTGTGAACGCGATATAATGTTCACCTTCATAGTGTACTACCCCAACTAATTTGTAAATCCTTTTTGATAATTCAATACGTAGGCTAAGATTATAGAGGCTTTGTTTTTTAACCTTAATTTCATATGCGGGGTCCGTGCATATTGAAGTATCGAGAAGGATATGCGAGCCAAATGTTAAAACTTCTTCTACCTCTCTATTGCATTTATTGCAGTTTTTATGCAAATGCAAGCAATCATCTATTGATTGCTGCACTGCATTAAAATTTTTTAATAAAATGTTAACATTAATATTTATAAATGTTTCCGGTTTTTGGTCTTGATGACCGCATAAACATTTATATTTTTTAATGATACTGGGCTCCTCGGTGAACAAGTTCTCTGACAAATGAGCCGCGTTGCACCTAGTGTTTAATTTTCTTTAAAATCTAGTATATTCTATTATAGAATTTTTAAAAATATTTAAACTAATTAATATCTCAGCTCTTTGCTGATAATGATAAATATTAATTTGTTTAGCGGTTAAAATATGTTTCGCTAATTTTATAATTTTATAATGCAGGTATAGTTGCAATTGCGCTCATTACTAATTGTAAGATGGAGTCGAATGCACACGTCTCCTGTACTGTTATTGTGATTTTATTAATTGTCACTGCTTTGCATTTAAGGCCGTTTGTAATTATTGGTAAATTGGCAATTTTTTTATTTTTAATAAAATCCCACTCGGGGCACTTGTCCAGATATGATGGTTTCTTCCTGGTATTGTTCATATTTTTATTTTGTTCGCATGGATCTGGTGTTAGAATCATTGCCGTAGATTTTGCCTGATTTTTCCAATTTTCTACGATGTTGTAATCATCGCACTTAGTATTGAATTCGTCAGGGTCATCAATACAAGAATCTAATGATTCATTTTCCGAAGTAATATCGGTTATCATGGTTGAATCCGGGCAATTTTTAGTATCATTTTCAAATTCCTGAACGGAAAGCTCTTTATTTCCGTCATTGCCGAATAATGTATTTGATACATTTGATGATATTTTTATTTTATTATCAATGGATTTAATATGTTTAAATACAAATGTATCTAATCTAGTCGGCAAGGATCCTTTAAAGACTCTATGCTTTAAGTCTGCAAATGACGATTCTACCGAAGATGAGGTTGCAATGTTATCGCCAACGGAGAAAGTTGTTCTCATTATGCCTGTCCATAATGGAACATATGGTAATAATTGCTTTTTGATTTGTGTAGCGAAAGGCATATTGTAACATGCATTAATAACGCTACCACTTGAACAATTTTCTGCAATTTTGAATGCAGATTGATATAAATTGTTTCCCCATTGTTTTCAGTCTGTCACAGAGCAATCCTCAAAGAAATCTGATATATCAGATACATTGTCAATATGACAGTCTGTAGTTTCTTGCATATCCTTTTCATCAGGAATTACAGTACCTTTAATAAGGTTATTAATTTCTTGATATCGCATTTGCGATATTAGGACACTGCCATCAATAGTATCGCAGCCAATACTCTTACTTTGAGCCACAACTAAAACTGCCTCTAAAAATTTGCTCAATTCATTCAAAGAGTTCATTTGATAGGCCTGGCTTAAGCATCGAATAAAAAATCTGCGAACTAATTGATTGGTATTAATATTTATGGATTTCCACCCTGAAATCATAGAAATGAAATGACTGACATCCAGCCTTATATAGCAATAAGGGATGAAATCATTTTCTAAATCCATTACTGCCCGATAGTATTTTTCTAAATAATGGTTTAGATCCCTACACTTTGCAAAAATTTCTGATAAGGCTATTAAAAGTGCCTAGCTAAAATCGCAAACTACCATGCGAGGTGCTTGCGTACCTTTATTCAAAATGCACCTTAAAAAATAAGAAATTTGCGATGCCCGGTGGTCCGCCGACAACATTTGAAACGCTGGAGCACTTCCTTCTTTATTGACTATCATGCATTGATATAGAAATATGGGTGGATCTTGCGAGCATGTTTTCTTTATAAGACCCCCTGTGGCATCGATAACCAAAAACGAGTTAACATCTTGTTTCAACTTTGCAGTATAAAAACGCTGCTGCTCTTGGGTCCAATATATACAGCTAAGCTGTAATAAACTAATGTGATGTATAATATTTACATATTTACCATTTTTTGCACTATGTAACAAATTTAGTGCAGGATCTGCGAAATCTAATTCGTATAGCTGCATAAGCCTTTGTTCCTTAGCTTTTCTTAAGACAGTGGTTGATGGTAAGATAGGAAGATCATTATCTCCGTATCTTTTTAGACGAAATGCTTCCTGACGTCTAATAGTGATTGAGTCCTTATATTCGTTAATCATCTTATCGGCGATGATTATACGACGATTACCTCGTAATTGCCTTTTCTTTTTAAAAGTATGCAATTCAGAATTGATATTGAGTAAAACGCAATCCAGTATAATGTCCGTTTCAATATTTCTTGGACATTCTAAGAGAGTAGCACGAAATATTGCTCTGCATTCGGAACACATGCCAAAAATTGAAATGTACGGAGTACATGAAATATTGACGCTATGTTTTTTAAAAGATATAACGCAGTCAATTTTCTGTTGCTGCCATATTTTTTCGGCAATCAGGTCCGTCCATCCAGTACGTAACACTTCGTAATTTCTTCGATTTTTGTAAGTTTTTTTCTCAGGCTTTATAGACCACCATGATTCGGCCGACAATATTAATTTAAATTTTCTTTGCATTAATGCTGTGTCACCACTATTAATGGATATATTTACGAGGAAAGATTCATCTGGATGATCGCTCACAGACGTATTCTGCTTATTACAAAAGAATTTGTCAACAGCATCCTTAAAACCATGCCTGTTTTCTTTTAGGGTAACATAAATATGTTTCGCGGTTATTTTAGAACCACCAGCACACATAGGTTCTGAAATTTTTGCATAAACTTCGGATGCAGGGGGAAGACCTCTACCTTTTTCATCTAATGTTCGATGCTCCTCTTTGAGAAGAAGAGTCTTTAATAAAACCTTATCATACATTTTTGAATGGATGGAAATGATTGCTCACAATGAATAATTAAGTCACTTTTCACAGAACAATGAACAGTGAGAACAGTGCCAATTGGTCTATGTAATAGTTTTAATACAATCCAAAGATGCTCAATAATTAACAGTAAATAGTCACTAAAAAAAAGACACACACTAACTAAATATAACATTAACCGTACAAATAGTCCGTTGGAGAAATATAATTTTTTGCAAATCCAAATTCAGATAACAAGTTTTTATTTCTATTGTTCTTTCAACTGTCTCCAATTATATGACGACTTGGAGTAGCGAGGCGCGGGTTACAGGATGAAACAAAAGAGTACGTGAGACAAACTAATTTTTTCGAACAATTTCGGAGTTGGCAGTTGACCGAAGAGTAACAATAAGGAAACAATTTATACGAATCTGCGTTCAAAATTGCAGAAAATTGTTCCAATGATAGTAATATTACTGCATAATAAAATATGCCTTTTAATATATAATTGAAAAAACAATTACTACCATACAGAATGTCTCGAAAAAAACGCACTACCTGTTATATTTGATTCCTGAAAAGTCCTTAGCCACTTTTCAATCCGGAGCTTGATTTTCAAGATATTGAATAATAAAGATATTAGTAAGACAGAGGGAGACAGAGTGGTGGATTTTCAATTCGTTATTCGAATTGAAAAGCGGCTAAGTATTTTTCGACTTAGTTTAATGTCAGGAATCACCCCTTAACAGGAAGTGCATTTATTTCAGGACACTCTGCATGTTCCACTACAGGCTGATATAATGAGAATTACTTTCTTCATTTGGGAATACATAGTGACCTCTTCTTCAGTCGAATCATCATTTGCGAACTTGCAGCACAGAGTCTTTAAGGGATGTTTACCGACTCGATTAGACACATTTGTGTTTAAACATGTAGAATCAATTGACAACAAAATAAGGATTTACTCAAAGAATCAAATGCTTTATTCGGCATTGACGAAAAGAAAGAGCCTTCCAATCAAGGATTTCAGGATAGCATTCAAAGCTGCCGGAATCAATCCTAATTCCTGATATTACCACTGAAAATAAATTTTTAGATTCCTATATTAATGACCCTGACAATTTTGATAATAAGTGCGATGATTGGAACGTTGTGGAAAATTGGAAAAATCAAGCAGAACTTACGGCGAAGATTTTAAAGTGAGAACTATGTGAATATGTTGAAAATTTAAGCAATACCATAAACAAGTGCACCAAGTGGGCACTTTAACATAAGAAAAAATCTCTAATTTATCATTAATCTCAAACGGTGTGAAATACAAACCCGTGAAAATTGATAGAGTCACAATAACAGTGTAGGAGACGTGTGCATTCGATTCTATATTATAATTAATAATGAGCGCAATTGTCATTGTACCTGACTATTGAGAAAAGATGTCCCATTCTAACTCTGGTATTATAAAATTAGCGAACATTGTTCTTACCGATAAGCAAATTAATAATTCTCATTATTTGCAAAAGGCTGAAATATTAATGAGTCTAGATATATTTAAAAACTCTATTACAGAATATATGAAACTTTTAAGTAAATTGAATATTAGGTAGATGCATTTCATCTAGTTCCAACTCGACTTATTTATCTGAATATTTGTTCACCGAGGAGGCTAGTATTATTAAAAAGTTTAACTGTTTATACGATCATCAAGCTAAATATGAGAAACACTTATCAACATAAATATTAACCTTTTATTGAAAGACTTAAATTTATTGCAACAATCAGTAAATGATAGCTTGCATTTGCATAAAAATGGTAATAAATGTAAAAGAGAATTAGAAGAAGTTTTGCAATTTGGTTCACATATTTTCATTGATATTTCCATATGTACGGAACCCGCGTATGAAATTGAAGCTAAAAAGCAAAGCCTCCAAAATTTAGTCTTCATATATAACTGACAAAAAACACATATAAATTAGTTGGGGTATTTCACTAGGAAGCAGATCATTATATCGCGTTTACAAACGAACAAGGGCGATAGACCAAATACGATGATCTCATTATAAAAGAATTTTTATAAGTGCAATAGCACATAAATATATCATTTGATTATAATATATATATATATTGTTACGAGTTCGGGTATGAGTGTGAAGTATGCATGAATGACAATTTCAGACAGTTTGCTTGGTGTGATGGTAACCATTTAAATAACTTGTAAGTTACCATGTGTTGTTGATTTAGTGAACTTGGCGGCAGAGCTGCTTTTAATCGTGTTCCGAACTGACGTGTTTATAGCAGACTCTTTAAATCTCTCTAATTGTATAAAGCTTATATTTTGCATTTTCTAGTTCTTGCTTCTTGTTTAGTTAATATTTGTGTTTCTTGTTGTTTATTAATTAGTTAATTAATAAACAGTTTTAGTTCCTTTTATTAACTTGGTGTTATTATTTGAAACCGCGCGCGACTCGTAACAATATATATATATATATGTGTGTGTGTGTGTGTGTGATCATTTTCAATTTTTTTAAACAATCCCTATAAACATTAATAAACAATCACTCAGAACTTTTTAATAATAGGTCCCATTGCAAAACTTCCTGAACATTATTTGCAGTACTCTGAGGCGTGTTAACGGAACTCTTATCAGAACTGATGGTTTTCGAATTTTTTAAACAATCTGTATTAATGTTTACAGGAATTGTTTAAAAAAATCGAAAATCATCAGTTCTGATGAGAGTTCCGTTAGTACGCCTAAGAGTACTGTAAGTAATGTTCAGGAAATTTTGCTGTGGGGCCTACCGTTAAAAAGTTCTGGGTGATTGTTTATTAATGTTTACTTGGATTGTTTAAAATAATCGAAAATCATTAGTTCTGATTAGAGTACCGATAGCACGCCTAAGAGTACTGCAAGTAATGTTAAGGAATTTCTGCGATATCTCTTATAGTTTTTTACCTATACATGGTGAAAGTTTTGAAAATGTGAATCTAGCACTACATATTTTAAAAATCGGTTTTATTTTTAAATTAACAGAACTATTGTTGATAATATGCAAGTACTCTGGTACTCTAGGGCGTGCTACGGGAACTGTTGAAAAAATTCCATTTTTTTAAACTTGTAGTGCCAGCTTCACATACCCAGTTTTAGCATGGAAGGATAAGAGAGTTGTCACATGCTTGAGTAACTGGAACAATGCAGGAATGACGTCTGTCAAACAAATAATACGAGGAGGAGTAGAAGTGATCGTCAAGAAACCTAACGTCGTATTAGATTACATAAAACATATGGGCGGTGTAGATCGTGCCGATCAGTATGCCTCAACATACTGTTTTCTCAGAAAATCGCTAAAATGGTGGCGTAAAATGTTTTTTTGGGGTTTAGAAATTTGTGCAATTAATTCATATATTTTATATAAAGCTACAAAACAGTAGAGAAGCGAACAGCCACTCAATCATTTACGATATTTGAAGAAGTTAGTCCACCAATTGTCTGACAATTTTCGGCGCCCACGCGATCGAGCTTCGACTTCGACCTCCGATTCCGAAGATGTCCGCTTGAATGGAAGGCTTCACAATATTCTAACAGGAGTTAAGAAGGATTGTAAAGTCTGTTCTCAAAGAACTAAACCCGGAAAAAGGCATCAAACAATATATTATTGTGATACTTGCCCCGACAAGCCAGGCATGCATCTTGGGGATTGTTACATGAAATATCATACAAAAAAAAATTACAGAGACTAATATTTAAGAAATTATGTCTAAAAAAGTGTAAAGATATATAAAATATTAAAATATATAAGTTTTATACATTAATTTGTGTGTGTAATGATTTTCAATTCCTGGTAGGAAATGCGTCAAAAAGGCTCTGAAACGTCTCGAGTTGCTGCTGCGCCCGCGCAAAAAAGGCTTCGAGTGCAAAGGGTTAATTAGTAAGTGTGACATGTATCTTTTTTTCTTTATGCTATTCTTTTGCGATAAGAAAAGGTGATTATATATTTGTTATCCAACAACAATCTTGATGGTAATTTTTTACTTTAAACATCCACAATTATTAATTCATCCGGACGAGACAAACATAATTAAATGATTGAACGAACTTACCTAGTGAAGTTCAATCGTGATTACGTTGGTCTCGTCCGGATGAATTCCCTCCCTTTTTAATAGTAAGTGGATTGTTTTTCCCTCCCAAGAGATGAGATAAACTAAAGTTTATTGTTTATTAAAAATTACCTAAAGCTTTGAACAATGAGTTATTAGACTGTAACCAAGAAGAGCGGGGCAATCGAGCAATGCATCTATTTTTTCATATCGATTTAAAACTGTTGTAACGCGTACAGATTGCACGACTACAATTATTAATTCATCTGGACGTGACCAACATAGTCACGAATAAACTTCACTAGGTAAATTCGTTCAATCATTTAATTATCTAATAGAAGAGACAAGAGAAATTCAACAAAAAGAGTTCATCAATATTGAATGTGATGGAGAATCATCATCTAAAATATATGAAAATGAAGAAATTGAAATTGAAATAGATGAAATAAGAAACTGAGCTTTCCAATTCCAAATTTCTCATAGTTCAATTAATGCTTTTTTAAGAATTTTTTTCAAATATATTCCAAATATAGATTGGCCTATTTGTGCTAGAACAACCAATAATGATATTATATGTTTATCTCGAGGAGAATATTGGTACTTTAGCTTAAAAAATTGTCTACAGATTATTGCAGAACAATACATTAAGCAAAATATGAAATACGAAAGCATTAATTTAATTTTGAACATAAATTACCCATAGCTAAATCATCAACAAAATGTTTATGGCCAATTCTAGTTTCAGATAATATATTGAAAAAAGTTTGTATTGTAGGGTGTTTTTATGGAATGGAAAAACCTGAAAGTGCTAATGAATTCTCAAAACAATTCGTTTATGAATTGAATTCTATTATTACTGATGGATTTTCATTTAGGAATTTAATTATTTCTATTAAATTACATGCAATAATATACGATACTCCAGCAAAATCTTTTCTTTTAAATGTAAAAGGTCATATTGGATATTCCAGCTGCACAAAATGTTTTATCGTTGGAAAGTATATTGATAGAAGGATATGTTTTCCTTTTGAAACAAAAGCATATGACCTTAGGACTGACGAAAGTTTTAGAAAAAAAATAGATTCAGATTACCATAATGAAGGAGAAGCAACAATATTAGAATCAATATCCAATTTTGATATTGTATCAAACGTTCCGTTAGATTGGATGCATTTGGTACTCTTAAGAGTTACAAGCAAATTGATTCTTTTATGGCTAAGTGGAGCATTAAGTGTAAGAATGTCAGAAAATATTATAAAGAACATTTCATCTACACTTATCAACCAAAGACTTCAAATGCCTAGAGAACTTGCCAGAAAACCATGATATTTAGATGAAGTGAAATTTTGGAAGGCCACAGAGTTTAGGCAATTCTTTTATATACAAGATCAGTTGCTTTATGCACAATTAGCGGAATATGAAAAGATATTATATTAAACTTTTTATTATTGCACGTAGCAACAACAACACTGGTCTTTTCAATAAGTGTAATAACAAATTATATAAAATATGCATTAGAACTTTTAGTATATTCTGTTGAAAACTTTCAAATAATATATGGGAAAAATTCTCATAACATCCATAGCTAACTTCACTTAGCAAATAATGCAAAAGAATTTAGAATTTAGATAATTTCAGTGCATTTCGATTTGAAAGCTTCCTGTACAATTTAACATGCATGCTAAGAAAAGCAGACAAACCTTTGCATGACAATGAGACAAACTATGTCTCGGATACAGTAAAATTACTTCAACAAAATTTCCATTTGGAGTGATATCAACAAATAAAATAATTTTAAAAAAGAAACATAATAATAGAATATTGAGTGATGATTTGAAGAATTTAACTTGTAAAGACTTTAAAATTGTACAATTAGAAACATATTTCATAAATTGTAATGATGAAAAGAATTGTTACTTCATCTTAAAGATAACAGTTTAATTAAAGTTGTTAATATTGTAAAACTTAAGAATAGTGAAATTTATATGGTTATAAAACAATGCGAATTTATTGAAAGTTTATATATATCATCATGGCCACATCAAAACATTTATAGAAAAGGAAAGTTTATTTTCTTGTTTAATTACAAATATTCACAAAACAGTTTGGAAAATGATATTGCATGACAATACCAATATTTGTATTCCATTTCATCTCATTGATCATTTTAATAGGTGAGCTTTATTTGTGAGGTAAGAAAAATGAAAATACATTTAACTTAACAAGGTGTAACAATGACTGTCTAATATTTTAAAAGTTGATAGGAGATTTAAATCAACATTGGGACTTAAATCAACATAATCATACAATTGGGACTATGAGTTTTTCTTAGTCATAAAACCGTTTTTAACGGTACAAGTCAGATTAAGTTATTTAGTTTGATATTTAATTTCATTTTGTACAATATTTAATTTCATGTTTAACTGTAAATACATTATATTATTACAGATCCAATATTAATTATGAAATTTTGTGTGATTCAATTTCAAAATGGATTAGGATTAAAACCTGAAAATTGGTTGACAGAGGATACAACTGCGGTTCTTAATCCTTCATCATGTTCCAAAAAATGATTCAATGCAGCAATAAAATCTGTAATAATGCCTAACCTTCAAGATAAAATATATAAATGGCAAATTCACGACGTTTTACGAATTTTTGGTACAGCAGGTCAGTTAATTTCACATATGATATATTATTATATATATGTAATATGCTCTCTTTAGGGACATTTGATCTATAACCTGCATAGTTTAGAGACAATTATATACTTTGAGGTCTGGACTCAAAGTACTTTTTTATTAACTGTTTATTTTGAGGACAAAACACATATATATACTAAATGTATATTTTGAGGACAGCTTATTTTCATATGATTAATGATTACTTTGAAGACAATTGCTTTCTACATATATACATGTACAATAAATGTTACTTATATTTATATATGCATAACTAGTTCTCTTTGGAGACAGTTTATTTATAATTTGCATAGTTTAGAGGCAGTTGTATCGTTTGAGGACTAGTCTCAAGTATTATTCTTATATTAAATACTCTTTAAGGACAAAATACGTATATACTAAATGTATATTTTCAGGACAGCTTATATTCAGATAATTAATGATTATTTTGAAGACAATTGCTTTCTATATACATACATGTACAATGAGTGTTACATATATTTATATATGCATAACTAGTTCTCTTTGGAGACAATTTATGTATAATTTGCATAGTTTAGGGGCAGTTGTATCGTTTGAGGACTAGTCTTAAGAAGTATTCTTATATTAAATATTCTTTTTAAGGACAAAATACATATATACTAAATGTATATTTTCAGGACATCTATGCTTGAGGATCAATGAATATTTTGAAAGTAATTTTCATTTACTTGTATACAGGGTGTTTCAGTGAGGTACGGCCAAATTTTAAGGGGTTGTAGAAGAGGTGATTCTAAGACGATTTTTCTTTTACCATATTTTGATCTGAAGCTTAGTTTTCGAGATATTTAATGATAAAGGTACTATTAGTTAGACGGAGATAGATAGATAGTTGAAGCAAGGCAGAGTGGCGTTTCTCACTTCAACCAACTGACTTTCTCTCTCTAACTAATAGTACCTTTATCATTAAATATCTCGAAAACTAAGCTTCAGATCAAAATGTTGTAAATGAAAAATCGTCTTAGAATCATCCCTTCTACAACTCCTTAAAATTTGGCCGTACTTCACTGAAACACCCTGTATATTGTATACCAAATGTAACATATCAATTAATCAATTAGTTCTTTAGAAAAAATTTAACTAATTCTGTAGTGTACGGAGTTAGTCAAACTTTTTCCCATGATAAACTTTTCATTTAAATCTTTATTGTCCATATATTCATTAGTGAAAACGAAATTACTTATAAGAGGAACCCATTAGAAACGGCCTAACCGATTTGAACAAGATTTTGAGAGATTATAGTACCCATAAAAGATAAGTAAAATTAAACTTATTCGACGGAATATTCAAGCATAGCCAAAAACATCGATGCCAAAGTTATCCGACATCTTTATATCATGATTTTACACGTTTGCCAGACATCAGACTTGATCAGATGGAATAAAGTGAGTGCCTGATAATATTTGCGTGCAGAATTTTTGAATTCAAATCCTTTGAAAGAAATATAATTTTTTCTTTTTTTTTTCTCTTTTGTGTTTCAAATTATAATTTAAAAAGAATAACATTCTTAATAATATAATATAATAATATAATATAAGAAAATATTATGAAATTTTAATTCTACAATTTTCAAATCCAAATGTTTTTTATTATTTGTATTTTCCTTTAAAATCGAATATAAAATACAAGGAATAACAATAAAAAACAAAATGATACTATTTCAAGGATTTCTGCACGCAAATTTAATCGCGCGATGACTTTATCAATCTAATCAAGCTTAATGCCTAGCAAACTTGTAAAAACATGGGTACATAAAAATGTCGGAAAACATTGACATCATTTTTTTGGCGATGCTTGATTCTCAGTCGAATGGCTTTAGTTTTACTTTTGTTTAAGTGGGAAATGTAATCTGTCCGAATTTTGTTCATATCCGTCAGCCGTTTCTGCCGTAATCCCCTTGTTAGCCAGAAAAATTATCTGATGATTGAAAGAGGCGTTGTAGAAAGTGACATTGAGATTGTTTAATTTATCAAATTTGAACTCAAATCATAATTTTAATGCAATTCAAAAAGCCAGTTCTACTAAAGTCTACAGAGCAGTATTAGATATGAATTTTCCCATAAAAAAGAAATTAAAATTGAATTTCTCGAGAACCGTAGCTCGCATTAGGACGGGCGACGTGTCGCCTTAATCGGCTTCGGAAGAACTTTCCAAATCTGAGATGTAAAAATTTACGAAATTTTTCACCAATTTTATTAGATCCACATAAAACGACGAACATAATGAAAGAAGCCCGGCAAAAATGTGCCCATTCGTTTTCGAGATATGAATTTTTCCTTTAATAATTGTTTAACTGCAAAAAGATTAAAAATTGAATTTCTCGGGAACCATAGCTCGATTTGCGACGAGCGACGTGTCACCTTAATCGGCTTCGGAAGAACTTTCCAAATCTGAGATGTCAAAATTTACGAAATTTTTCACCAATTTTATTAGATCCACATAAAAAGACGAACATAATGAAAGAAGCCCGGTAAAAATGTGCCCATTCGTTTTCGAGATATGAATTTTTCCTTTAAGAATTGTTTAACTGCAAAAAGATTAAAAATTGAATTTCTCGGGAACCATAGCTCGTAGTACGACGGGCGACGTGTCGCCTTAATCGGCTTCGGAAGAACTTTCCAAATCTGAGATGTCAAAATTTACGAAATTTTTCACCAATTTTATTAGATCCACATAAAAAGACGAACATAATGAAAGAAGCCCGGTAAAAATGTGCCCATTCGTTTTCGAGATATGAATTTTTCCTTTAAGAATTGTTTGACTGCAAATGACCCTCTTAGAATGACTCTCTGTGTATTGACCTTAAATTTATGGAATACTGGATGTCCGGAAAAAAGGGATACATATTTTGAGTGGTGTTTTCTGACGCTATTTCTGAGAACAATTTTCTCTTTGCATTTTTTGATTTGTAGCTTCATTTTTGAGATATCCAACAATAAAGATGCCATTAATAAAACAGAGACACTCCGATAGTTGAAGCGAAACATATCGTCGCACTCTCACTTTAACTGTCAGAGTGTCTGTGTCCAACTAATGGTATCTTTATTGTTGAATATCTCAAATATGAAGCTTTAAATCAATAAATGCCAATAAATTAATGTTTTTAGAATAATTTCAGAAGCACCCCTCAAAATCCTCCAAAATGTCTCCTTTTTTTTCGGACACCCTATATGTATTGTTACACCTTGTGTTATTAATTAATATTGCAAAATTTTTGATATTTACTCATGTATGATTTATTAAATTTCTGATTTTTCTACCTTTTTCAATTTCTTTGTTTATTACATGCTACTTGAGTTGAATTAAAAATAAACTTCCTTTTTTAAGTTATCTTTCCCCAACAGATAAAAGAGGGGATAATTAATTCTGTCTACTATGGAATAGATGTTGTTTACAAACATGCGTACGGTCAAGTTAGCCAGGAGGCTTAAAATAGTCAGTTTGTTTCTTGCAGTTCTAGAGAATAGATCTCATAAAGCATGTTTTCCCTCGTTCAATTCGGTAATGAAGAATATAATGTGCTTCCGTCAAAACGTATAAAATTAATAAAAAATAAAAAGTGTATAGTCAAGTTTAAAGGTGGTGCTAAGTATGAAGCTTACTTAATAAAAACAGCAGGTAATTTTATTATCTTTATTATTCATCTTTACAATAATCAATTACTTTAATTTTTATTATTCAGGCTGTAACAATGACTCGGTGTCAAATTTTAGGGGTTTGTAGAAGGAGTGATTCTAAAACGATTTTTCATTTACCACATTTTAATCTGAAGCTTCTTTTTCGAAATATTTAATGATAAAGTTACTATAAGTTACACAGAGACAGATAGGTAGTTGAAGTGAGACAGAATGGTGTTATCTCACTTCAACCAATTGACTGTCTCTGTCTAACTAATAGTACCTTTATCATTAAATATCTCAAAATCTAAGCTTCTGATTAAAATGTTGTAAATAAAAAATCATCTTACATCAATTCCTCTACAACCCTCTAAAATTTGACTCCGGGTCATTGTTACACCCTGTTAAAAATGTACCAATGACATGTACTAAAAACGTTACTTAAAACGTTTTATTTGCCTATTTTTTATTTAGGTCTTTTTTCAATTTATTCTACAATAAAGATACTATTATTATAAAAAAGACAGTCAGTTTTTTTAAAAGTAAAACAGCTTATTTGACCAGAATTAATTGATTATCTTTGTTTAACTAATAGTATCTTCATCATTGAATACCTTAAAAACAAGCCTAAATAAAAAAATGGCAAATGAAAAATCGTGTTAAATTTACCTGCTCTATAATCTTTTAAATTTTTATCTTATCATTGTTTTATTATGTTATGTTACATATATTTCATAATTTTAAAAATTAATGTAAAAATAATGACATACTTAGGTGAAAGGGTTTCAAAATAATAACATATTTAAAAAACATTTTAGTACTTTAAAAAGAAAAATGTTTTTTAATGCTTTTAAAAAAGTTGTGTTTTCATATTTTATTTTTATACAATCCTTAAAAAATATAAAATGTAATTTACACTTTGAAAGAATGTCATAATATATTAATTATTTGTTTTTAGATGCACAGCAAGATTTAATTTGTCTTCAGGAAAAACTGAACAATAGAAATATAGTAAAAGGCCCTAAGCATAAAAAACTTATTAAAACAAGTAATGAAAAAAAATTAATTATGGAAGGTAAAAAGAATTTAGAAGAAGTAAAACTTCTCAACAGGGTGTAATAATTTACCTAATCGAAATTTTAGGGGGTTATAGGAAATGATTCCCAGACGTTTAATTATTTAATGCTTTTTAATTTAAAGGTTTATTTTTTAAAGTATTGAAGAACAAAAATGCTATTAGTTAGATAAAGAAAGTCAGTTGGTTAAAGTAAGAGAGAAGTAGCTTTATCACACTTCAAACACCTTACTTTCTTTGTCTAACTAATAGTATCTTCATTGTTAAAAATCTTTAAAATTAAGCACTAAATCGATAATTGGTAAATGAAAAATTGTCGTTGAATCACCCACCATCCAACTCCTTATAATTTTAGAAAAGATTATTATTACATCCTGCATATTTCATTTAAATATGTTTAGTAAATAATAATTTAGTTTAATATTTTAGATCAGGCACCACCATCTGAATCTAATACCAAAAATGAAATACCTTCTACTTTTGTTGAAATTCCTAATACTTTAAAAAAATTTAAAAAGCTTGCATTTTCAACCCCAGTGAATAGAAAAGAATTGAATAATATTGATTCTATAATCTCAAATATTTCTCCTAGTAAGTCTTTAATTAAAAAAGTTGAGAGAATAAAAGAATTAATGAAAGAAAATAATAATTACTTTATACAAGGTAATAAGAATTAAACAAAAGTAAAACTCTATATTTTATTCAAATATATTTTATAAATTTTGTTTAATAAATAATAATTTAATTTAATATTTTAGATCAGGCACCAGCATCTGAATCGAGTACCAAAAATGAAATATCTTCTACTTTTGTTGAAGCTTCTAATGCTTCAAATAAATATAAAAAGCTTGCATTTTCCACACCAGTTAATAGGGCAGAAATTAATAATATTGATTCCACGATCTCGACCATTTCTTCTAGTAAATCCTTTTCTATAAATACTCCAGAAAGTAGCCCACCAAGTGGTTTCACTGATATTTTATCAAAAATGGGCGACAGTTGGCTAAAAGATAATGAAGAATCAGGAAATAAACTAACAGAAATTACATCAAAATTGGACACTTCAAGCAATATATCAAATTATAATAAATCTAAAGAAAATGATAATGTTTCAATAATTTCAACACATAATAATGCACTTACAAATTGTAATACGTTTAAAGAAAATAATATTAACATAAGAAATAAAAAATTGTCTTTTGATGAATCGAAGGACAGTGATAATGGCACTATTGATTCTGATTATTATCCAGAAGAGTCTTTATTAACTGAAACAATTTCTTCTAAAAATGATACTGAAAGTATTTCGAAAACAGAACATTCATCACTACTTGATGAATCTGTATCTCTTGATGTACGCACATTAAAAGTCTCTGAGTCAAAATCTCTATCTAAAAGAAATACTAAAAAACATTTTTGCTTATTTTGCCATTCACTACAATCAAAGTTTGCTCGTCACCTAATACTAAAGCATAATAATCATGATGATGTTAAAAAGATTATAAATATTCCTAAAAGTTTGCCCGAAAGGAGAGCATTAATTGATGCAATTAGAAAAAAAGGTGATTTTCTTCACAATGTAAAAGCAAAGTATAATACGGGAATACTTATAGCTTCACGACAACAACAAGAAAAGTATAAAAACACAGCAGAAGATTACGTATGTTGTAAAAATTGCAAAGGTTTTTTCTCGAAAAAAACCATACGCATACATTTTACTAAATGTGAACAATTTCATAAGAAAGGAGTAAGAAATATTACTGCTGCAGGTAGACGTATAACTGGCTACATTCATAGTAAAGCCGAATCAGTTTTACGCCGTGTTGTATTTCCAGTATTAAGAGATGATAAAGTTACAAGGTCAATAAAATATGATGAACTAATTATAATATATGGTAATAAACTTTGCAACAAGTATACTCTAGATCACCAACACGATATGATACGTGCACAGTTAAGATTATTAGGTCGATATAAATTAGCAATACAAGCTATTGATTCTGAAGTCACAGATTTTGCATCCATTTTTCGACCTCAACGATTTGATTCTGCAATAAATGCCTTGCGTGTTGTAGCTCATTGGGATACGTCTACCATGTGGTTTAAAACGCCAGCAGTTGCTCAAAATTTAACTACTTTAATAAAAAAATTAGCGTACAAGTTTAGAACAGAATGCATAAAAATTGAAAATTATTCCTTAAAAAAGAGTGTTGAAGATTTTTTACTATTGTGGGAAGAAGAAGTACCTATTTTAATAAATAAAAAAGCTTTAGAGGATCAAGTGTTACAAAAAAGACAAAAAAAGATTTTACTTCCTTCTAAACAAGATATTAAGTTACTTTTTGATTATTTAAAAGAACAAGCTAGTATATCTTATATTTCATTACAAAAGAAATTTGATAAAGCTGATTGGACTTTATTAAATCAATGTACCTTGATTTTAATTCAAATATTTAACAGACGTCGTGCTGGAGAAATTGAAAGATTGAAACTAATTGATTTTCAAAATAAAGAGGCTTTAGATGAGAATATAAATAAAGATCTATGTATTAATTTATCAGCAGAAACTCTAAAATATGCTAAGCAATATGTTAGACTCACTTTAAGAGGGAAATTATCTAGAACTGTATCTGTATTGTTAAGTCCATTTGTTGTTAAATATATTGAGATTTTAATGAAATTCCGTAAGCAGGCTGGAATTAAATCAGATAATGAATATGTATTTGCTGTATCTAATACAAATCCATTAAAAAAGAAATATATAAGAGCTTGTCCTCTTATGCGAAAATTTTCTTACGAATGTGGGGCCCTTATCCCTAGTGCATTACGGGGCACTGCATTACGAAAACACATTGCTACATTTACAGCTATGTTAGATATTGAAGATACTAGAATTGATAGACTTGCAAATTTTATGGGACACCATAAAGAAATACATAAAAGTATTTATCGAGTGCCAGTTCCAGTAGCTGAAATGACCGATGTGTCCCGATTACTTGTTGCTGCTATGGGGGGTGATGAAGAGGAACATGGTGAAAGTGAAGATCAAATAAGTAACAGCAGCGATGAAGAAAATTCGGAAGTTCCAGATTCTAATTTATGCAAGAAAAATTATTCTTCTAAAAAGAAGCGTACTTTGTCAAGTAAAAGTATTAATAGTTCAGATGAAATCAAACGGCGTAGCAGTAAGTATTAAAAAATTAAGTAAATTGTCTAAATATTTATCTATAAGAAAAAATAAATTCTTTTACAATATTATTTTAGCATCACCATATGGAAAAACAAAACGACAAAAATGGAGCTCTTCCGAAAAAAACGCAATAATTTGTCATTTTGGTGAATTAAAAAATTTAAAAAAGTTACCATCATTAAGTGAATGCCAAACTGTTATACGGAAATACAAAGTATTATCTAAAAGACAACCACAACAATTAAAATCTTTTATTGACAATCAAAGAAGGGCTGAAAGTCGTCGAGAACTATATGCTCAACAAAATCAGCACTCTTAATTATATCTCATTGCAATCTTTTTTCTTATTAATCAAAATATCTTTTTAATGTTTTTAATTATATTGTCTATATAACATAACTTTATATGATTTTGTTTAAATTTAGAATTTTTTACTTACTCTATATACACGGTGTCTTATTGAAAAAATTATATGCATATGTATAACACTTATGTTTGGAATATGGAATATGGAATACACTATGTATGGAACTCTAGAACAAGTACTTAATTTGTTGTATGTTGAAAATTCAAATAATTAAAATTAATTAATTAATTATTAAGTTAATTAAAATTCAACAAAGGCTATTGTATTCTGACTTTGAATTATATTTTTCATTTGCTTAATTATTGAAAAAATAATATGCATATGTATAACACTTATGTTTGGAATATGGAATATGGAATACACTATGAATGGAACTCTAGAACAAGTACATAATTTGAAGACTCTTCAAACAATGTTTTTAATATACAATTATGATAAGTTTCCATGATATAATTAAACTTTGTAATCATTTAAGAAGCTAAAAGGTAACTGAAAATTTTGTATCTGAAAGGCTTTAATAAACTTACTAAATAAAATCCACACACAGAATTTTTATAAACAAATGTAACAATTACCTATTTCATAAATTTAAGGGGTTATAAAAGGCATTAGTCTGAGACGATTATTCATTTACCACTTTTTGAACTAAAGTTTAGTTTCTAAGACGTTCTATGGTAAAGGTGCCATTAGTTCGACAGAGACAGAACTAAGCATCAGATAGGAAAGTGGTAAATAAAAAATCATCGTAGAATTACCCCTTCTATAACCCCTAAACTTATGGAATATATTATTATTACATTCTTGCATTACTTTACCTTGCCTTTACATTACTGAAGTACCATATACAGGGTTTTCTGTGAGGTACACCCAAACTTTAAGGAATTGTAGATGGGGTGATTCTAAGACAATTTTTCATTTATAATTTTATTATTTAAAGCTTAGTTTTATTGGTATTTAACAATAAAGATGATATTAGTTAGGCAGAGACAGTCAATTGATTGAAGTAAGATAAAATGATGTTATCTCACTTCAACTAACTGACGGTCTCTGTTTAGCTAATAGTACTATTATTGCTAAATATCTTTAAAACTAAGCTTTATATTAAAAAATGAAAAAGGAAAAATCGTCATAGAATTAGCACCTCTATAACATCTTAAAGTTTAGCCGTACCTCACAGAAATGCCCTATATAAAATAATATATAAGGTGTAACAAAACAACCGCACTTGCTTAAAGGGGGTGATTCCTAACGCTATTCTAAGTACTTTTTCCTTTTGTCATTTTTTAATCTAAAGCTTAGTTTTCGAGATATTCAATAATAAAAGTTCTCTTAGAATAAGACAGACAGATAATTGAAGTGAAAGAGAAATGTTATCTCACTAATGGCATCTTTATCATTGAATATCTCGAAAACTAAGCTTTAGATTAAAAAATTCTTAGAATAACGTCAAGAATCACCCCCTTTAAGTAAGTGCGGTTGTTTTTTTACACACTGTATAACACTACTCTCTCTCTCTCTCTCTCTCTCTCTTTCTCGTATGTGTTTCATTTATTATTGAATATTTTTAAAACTAACAAGGAAAGGTTGTCATGTGCCAGCCGGACTTTGAGATGAGCTTTGGCGTGAGTATTCCTTGACCCCTAAAGAAAAAACCCATTTCAGTGTTTATCAGATAGGACCATAGTTTAGAAGATATGAAGGGTTGGAATTAGGATTTGTGTGCGCTACGTATGTCAACCTAGCCACTAGCTGTAGATTTCAAAAATGGCGGTGCTTGAGAAGCTAAGGAAGTAAGTTATAACATTGGAGATTGTAGGATAGAATCTTTTCTCTTAATACTTTTTTTAATTATATTTACTTTATATTAAACTGGAAAACCAATTTAATTTAATATTTCGTTTTTTTATTGTCAGCAAATATAACAATTCCTATCAATATTGTTAATTCATGATTAACAAAATTGATTAGAAAAACGTATTTTCTACATACAGGGTGTTACAAAACGACCGCACTTCCTTAAAGGGGGTAGTTCCTGAGGTTATGGTAAGAACTTTTACCTCTTGGCATTTTTTAATTTAAAGCTTTATTTTCAAGATATTCAATGTTAAAGATGCCACTAGTAAGAGAGAGACACTCCAACAGTTGAAGTGAGGCGGCACCACTCTGTCTCGTTTCAATTATCGGAGTGTCTCTCTCTTACTAGTGGCATCTTTACCATTGAATACCTTGAAAATAAAGCTTTAAATTAAAAAATGCCAAGAGGAAAAAGTTCTTATAATGACCTCAGGAACCACCCCCTTTAAGGAAGTGCGGTCGTTTTGTAACACCTTGTATATTATTCTCCCAACGTTTAAATGATGTAAGCTTAAAAAGAATCAGAAACTCTTTCTGTCTCTGACGATGAATAAAATTAAATAAAGACTTCAAAATATATTTTTGCTTTATTTAATATAATCATGAATTAACAAAATTGATAGGAATTTTTATTTTTATTGATAATGAAAAAACGGAATATTAAATAAAATAAGTTTTCTAGTTTAATATGAAGTAAATATAACTTTTAAAAATTGAGGAAAAAAATTCGATCCTGAAACCTCCAACGTTATAATTTACTACCTTCGTAACTCATCCACCGCCGTTATTGGAATCTATGGCTAGCGGCTAGACTGACATTTGTAGCGCGCACAAACCCCAATTTCAACCCTTCATATCTTCTAAACTAAGACCCAATCTGATGGACATTGAAATGGTTTTTCTCCTTAGGGATCAAGGAATAATCACACCATAACTCGTCTCAAAGTTCGAATGGCATGTGAGAACCTCTCCTTATAAGCTAATGAATCGAAAAATAATATACATTCAGGGTGCACAGAAATAAAGGAGACATATTTTAAGGGGTGGTTCCTGAGGTTATTCTGATAACTTTTTCCTGTTGGCATTTTTTGATTTGAAACTTTATTTTCAAGATATTTAACAATAAAGATGACATTAGTTAAAAAGAAACTCTCCGATAACTGAAGCCAGACAGACTAGCGCCGTCTCACTTCAATTATCGAAGTGTCTCTCTCTAACTAATGGCATCTTTATTGTTGAATATCTCGAAAATAAAGCTTTAAATCAAAAAATGACAAGATAAATAAGTTCTTAGAATAGCGACAAGAGCCACCCCTCAAAATATGTCTTCTTTTTTTCCGGACAACCTGCATATTTTAAAGCCAGACCCTAAACTAAACTTTTAATTAACAAGTCCTCAAAATAAACGCTACATTATATTATTTTCAATAGCATAAAAAGTAACTGTTTATACCCTACAAAAAAACATATAGCATATTAAATTAATCATTTTTTATGTAATATCATCAAAATTTGAAAGTGGCCTAAAATATGCTTTTTACATATATATTTTAAGGCCAGACCCTAAATTAAACTTTTAATTAACAAGTCCTCAAAATAAACGCTACATTATATTATTTTCAATAGCATAAAAAGTAACTGTTTATACCATACAAAAAAACATATAGTATATTAGATTAATCATTTTTTATGTAATATCATCAAAATATGAAAGGGGCCTAAACTATGCTTTTTACATATATATATATATAGTTGAGAGAGAAGCGTATTATTATATATAATTATAAATTAAATTATGAAAATTATATATTAGAGAGAGAGAGACATTGAAATGGTGAAAGAGTTTTCTTCTAATTGATCTTTTCAGTTTTGAATTTTATGCATTCTATTTTGTAGATAATTTTGAAAAAGAAATGGAGAAATTAATAATGGCAGAATCAATCTCTGATATTAACACTGAGGATGAAAGTGATATAAAGGCAACATGTCATCTTAGAGCTAAGAAAAACTATACAACGGATGAAGATAGTTTCAATGAAATTGAAACAATGATTTTAAATTTACCTCCTTTGACAAAACCTGTAAATCTAGAATCTGAAGCTTCCACATCAAATTTACACAATAACATTAATACCCATTTGCAAGAATCAAATGATATAATTCCTGTGACTAAAAAACATACAATAGATGAATTTTCATTTAATAAATATTTGAATATTTTTCGCCACTATACAAAAAGGTACCTTCTTCCAGTACAAGTAAATAAATAAAATACAGTAAAACCTGTTTTTATGCGGTCCTTTTTTATGCGATTTTGTTTTTGTGCGATTTGTTTTGTTGGCACCAGTTTAATGTTTCCTATCATTGCACATAATTGGTGAACGAACTCTGATAACGTGGTCTCCTTGACAACGATGTATCTGGACTTCGCGACGCTCTGTTAATTTGACGTGTGTGAAGTTAGCCCCGCATTTTTCGAAAAACAAAAAAATTTTGATTGTGCTAGATTGTGCTAGGCTTGTGCCAAAGTGTGCCGTTAAACACTTTTGAAAAAAATCGACCGTTTTCGAAAAAATGAAAAACAAAAACGATTTTTTGCCAGCCCCGCACTTTTGAGATATCTTAATTTTTTTAATAGCATTTAATTGTGCTAGAGCCCTATAAAGGTGTGCCGTAAAAAGAAATTTGAAAAAATTAATTTTTCATTCAAACAAAAAATCAAAATGAAAAAAATCCAGCCCCGCACTTTTCGCGAAAATCAATGAAATTGGGCACACAAGTAGTTGTCAAAGTGTGCTATTCTGTGCCGTTAAAAAAATTTTGATATCTGAAACCGTTTAAAAGTTACAAGGCCTGAAAAGTACTGCGCTGAATGCAAAGATTAGCCATTTATCAAGAATAAACGACCCTTTCCTTGCTGGATTTTGAAAAAAAAAATTGTGCTGTATTGTGCTATCGTAGCACAACTCAGATATAAAATATTAACAATATCTAGCAACCGGAAGTGGTAGTTTTATCAGTTTTTCTCGCGCGTTTCAGGCTTCTGACAAGAGTAAAGTACCCTTCCCTTGTTAGATTTTGTTGATACTTTATATCTGAGTTGTGCTATGATAGCACAATACAGCACAATTATTCATTTTCCTAAATCTGACAAGCGAAGGGTACTTTACTCTAGTCAGAAGCCTGAAACGCGCTACAAAAACTGATAAAACTACCACTTCCGGTTGCTAGATTTTGTTAATATTTTATATCTGAGTTGTGCAACGATAGCACAATATAGCACAATTGCTCTTTTTTCCAAATCCAGCAAGGGAAGGGTAGTTTATTCTTGATAAATGGCTAATTTTTGTATTCAGCGCAGTACTTTTCAGGCCCTGTAACTTTTAAACGGTTTCAAATATCAAAATTTTTTTAACGGCACAGAATAGCACACTTTGACAACTATTTGTGTGCCAAATTTAATTGATTTTCGCGAAAAGTGCGGGGCTGGATTTTTTTCATTTTTATTTTTTTTTTTGAATGAAAAATTAATTTTTTCATATTTCTTTTTACGGCACACCTTTATAGGGCTCTAGCACAATTAAATGCTATTAAAAAAATTAAGATATCTCAAAAGTGCGGGGCTGGCAAAAAAATCGTTTGTTTTTTTTCATTTTTTCAAAAACGGTCGATTTTTTTCAAAAGTGTTTAACGGCACACTTTAGCACAAGCCTAGCACAATCTAGCACAATCAAAATTTGTTTGTTTTTCGAAAAGTGCGGGGCTAACTTCACACACGTGACTTAATGTTGGAACGCATGCGTATCTATTGTCTTCTTTAGGTTTGGTATTAAATTATAAGAAGTCTCAGATGGAGCCTTCTAGGAAAAGAAAATTTCTGGGTTTTATTTTGAACTCGGAACGACAGTCGATTGCTATTCCTTCTGAAAAACGTTTGAAACTTTTCATGCTAGTTGAGAAGTTTTCGAAAAAATCACTCAGTTCAATTAGAGAATTTGCCAGTCTAATTGGTTCTCTTATTTCGGTTTATCCAGCAGTCTGTTATGGTATGTCTCATACAAGGAGTTTGGAATCTTTAGTTTCAAACCCTTATTGATTTTAATGGTTCTTATGAGGCTATTATGACTCTACAGCCCAGCTTGTATAAAGATTTTGTTTGGTGGTTAAAAATTTTTGGGAATCCGGATCAAGATAACCTTATCTCATTTTCCAATTATGTCTGTGAAATTTTTTCGGATTCATCTTTAACAGGTTAGGATTCTTCTTGTGGGGTGCATCGTGCTCATAGTTGGTGGACGGAGAAGGATAAACAGAATCATATTAATTTTCTGGAGTTAAAAGCAGCTTTCTTTGCTCTTAAATGTTTTGCTCATTAATTACGAGATTGTGAAGTTTTCTTTAGGTTGGATAATATAACAGTTATTTCTTATATTAATCGTTTCGGTTCTATTCAATTTCCTCACTTTGCTGATTTATGTCAAGATATTTGGAATTTTTGTGAGAAAAGGAATATTATGATTTTTGCTTCATATTTCTTCAGAGGAGAATTTATTTGAACTGGAATGGTCTCTTTCAGAAGGAGTTTTTCGGATAATTGAGAATTGTTTAGGCCCCTTCAGTGTTGATTTATTTGTCTCTTTTCTTAATGCTAAATGTTTTGTTGTTTTCTTGGCTCCCTAATCCGGAATCTAGTGCTATAGATGATTTTACTTTATCTTGGAAAAATTTACTTTTTTATGCATTTCCTCCTTTTGTATTAATTTCGAGAGTTTTACGAAAAATTATTGAAGATAAGGCGAAAGAAGTATTAGTGGTTCCTTGGTGGCTATCTCAACCGTGGTTTTCTTTATTTAATCGTATTCGGATTATCGATCTCTATCTTTTTGGACCTTCGGATGATTTATTGTTCTTCATCCAGCTCATAGGACACTTTCCCTGGTGGCCGCGAGGACCTAACTGAACTTGGAACCCAACTTTTCCAAAAAAATTTTTTTTTTAGCTCATCTAAATTTGCATCGTATGTACCCGTTTGTACCACCATTTATTTCGTTTGTACCCCAAAGGGTCAAAAATTACAAGGGGTTAAAAAATAGTCAGCACCCCACTTTAATATTTTTTAATGTGACCAATGCCATTTGAAAGAGAATCGTTTGTACCCGTTTGTACCGCCATTCATTTCGTTTGTACCCTTAAGGGCTCGTTTGTACCGCCCTTTGAAAATACGCGCAAGGGGTAACTCCTTCAATTTTTGAGATTTTTGAAAGAAATCGCGGGTGCTGTTTCCCCATCGTTTGTACCCAAAGAATATCAAGGTCCGATCGTTTGTACCCAAAAGGGCTCGTTTGTACCGCCCTTTGAAAATACGCGCAAGGGGTAACTCCTTCAATTTTTGAGATTTTTGAAAGAAATCGCGGGTACTGTTTCCCCATCGTTTGTACCCAAAGAATATCAAGGTCCGATCGTTTGTACCCAAAAGGGCTCGTTTGTACCGCCCTTCGAAAATACGCGCAAGAGGAAACTTCTTCAAATTTTAAGATTTTTGAAAAAAATCGCGGGTGCTGTTTCCCCATCGTTTGTACCCAAAGAATATCAAGGTCCGATCGTTTGTACCCAAAAGGGCTCGTTTGTACCGCTCTTTGAAAATACGCGCAAGGGGTAACTCCTTCAATTTTTGAGATTTTTGAAAAAAATCGCGGGTGCTGTTTCCCTATCATGTGTACACGTATTACGTGATACCAATCGCTTGAACGAAAATGGGGTTCGTTTATACCCCCATATTACGCAATGTGCATTTTTAGTAAAGACGCAATATCTCATATCTTGAAAAGTACTGAAGGGATTCTTATGGTGTTCAACACTTTTCTCCTGCATTTAACACACTGATTGAGAATATATTGAGAAAGACAGTTGTTATCAGGAAAAGTGACATCTCCCGTATGACGTCACGCGCATTCAGCAAAGACGCAATATCTCATATCTTGAATAGTACTGAAGGGATTCTTATGGTGTTCAATACTTTTCTGTGTTATTTACTATGCTGGTTGAGAATATATTTAGAAAGTCAGTGGTTATTCAAAAAAATTATTTATTAGTTCTTAATTTACAAATCATTAAATGATAAAAATACTATTAGTTAGATGAGTCAGTGGGTTTAATGAGGATGGAGTAACGTTATCTCACTAGCATTATCTGACTGTCTCTGTCAACTTAAATTTACCATAGTATTTTTATTTTTAAATAATTTTAATTTACATCTTCAGATTGAAAAATGATAAATGAAAAACAAATAAGAATGACTTTTTCTACAAGCGCTTAAAGTTTCTTGTATCTCATTGAAACATATTTTGTATGATCAAACAACGTAATAATTATTTATTTTGCAATATTAATATGTAAAATATCCAAAACTTTGCCTATATCTTTTGAATCTTTTAGAATGCAACAGTTGGTGAAAGTAGGATAATTGTATGCTATCTTGCTTCAATTAATTTACTGTTATTGTTCGATTTATAATATCTTTACCATATAAAGTGAGTTTTCTACAATATGATTATAAGAAATTAAGAGTAGTAGTAGTAGTAGTAGTATATCCGCGTAACATAAAAAATATTGAGTTTAGCGAATTAGCTAGTTGCGCGACACCTAATGAAACAAAGAAAAAACAAAGTTCTGCCCTCTATACGTCTTACAACATTTAGATAGATTTGTGTCATTTCGACATAGAACGTCGACGACAAAGCAGCAATCGCAGTAAGTATTTCTATCATTACTTTTAATAAATTGACAACGATTTCATAAGAAACGAAAATATATTATTAATTATTAATATTATTTTAAGTGTATATGTTTAATATGGGAAGAAATAAAGCAAAACTCGCTATTAAGAACCAACAGGATAAACCTGTAATAAAGAAAAGTAAGATTATATTATTTGGAACAATATTTCAACAATATATATTACAACAATGCATATTGCAACAATATATATTTGTGAACAATTCAGAATTGATCTGATTAACGTAATTAAACAATTTTTATTTGTAGATTCTAAAAGAAAACGTGGTAAAGAAGCAAAAAAACGATCAAGGCAAAAGTTAAATGAGAAAAGAAAGCAAAAGTATTTTTCATCAATAGATGAAAAAGAAAATGTTAAAGTTGATCCAGGCCAAAGTAGAAAAAATAATACTTTAAAGGAGGTAATCTTCATTTCATTTAAATTTAATTATCATATAATAAATGCATGTCAAATATAAAGAATATACTTAAATTGAACGTATAGGGTGTAACAATAACGTATTCTATAAATTTAAGAGATTAATGAAGGTGATTCTAGGATTATGTTTCATTTATCATTTTTCAATTTGAAGTTTAATTATAAAGATATTGAATGATAAAACTAGCATTAGTGAGATAGACAGTAAGGTGGTTGAGTTGAAATAACGTTACTCTGTTCTGCTTTATTTGTCTGACTCTCTGTTTAACTAACAGTATCTTTATCGTTGAATATTTTGAAAATGAAGCTTCAAATTGAAAAGTTGTAAATAAAAGATTGTTTAAACATAATCTACTCTATAATTCCTTCAATTATTCATTCAATTATATGTATTCATGTATATTATATTATATAATTCAATTAATGTAATTACTACACCCCATGTCTATTGCAATTGTGTGTATTTAATAGCATATTTAATATTTATTTTTTTTTAGAATAAGGAAAACGATAAGAAAGAAGGAAGTAGTTCATGTTCCAAACCAAAACAAGAAAAAAAATGTACAAAAAAAACAAAATAAGAACCAAACAAAAATTATAAATTATATAAATACAGCTTATTTTAATTAAATGTTGTTTATTTTTTTTAATACATAAAAGATATATTGTCTTATGTTTTTATATAATCGAGGAATTAAGAACTACTATTGTCTAATAAACAGTAATTGGACTCACATCGCCAGCGATTCTTAATATTTAAGCAATACATCATTCTTTCATTTTATTTAATCATTTAATTGTCATTCTTTTTATCATCTGATAATCAGGATTATTGAAAGAAAAAAGCTAATATTAATAATATATGTAATGAAAATATACAAAGTGTTGCAAAATTAGAACATTACTTAATAGTCATGATTCCTGACATTACTTGAAAAATTGTTTCCCCTTGAAATTGTTTTATTTGAAGCTTCGTTTTAAAAATATTCCATGATAAATGTGTATGTAGTTGGACAGATATTCTCCGATAGTTGAAGTGAGATAGCACCATTATATCTCATTTCAACTATTGGAGTATTTCTATTTAACTAAATGCTTCAAATAAAAAAAAGCCAAAGGGAAAATTTCTTAAGATAATATCAAAAATCATCCTTTTTATAGAATGTGCAAATTTTGCAACACTCTGCATATATACTGAATATTGTTATAATAATAATATACTATTATTATACTATATATAATATATTATATATATATATATATATATATATATATATAAATACAGGGTGTAACAATGACCCAGGATAAAATTTGATAAAATTTGATGAAATTGTTACATCCTGTATATTAATTTTGTAATATATATAATAGATTGTATATGTATAATATTTACATAAAAACATAATATAAACATATATATATAAATAATAAATATAAATATCAAACATATGCACAGATTGTAATAATGACGTTTTCCAAAAATTTAAGACGTTATAGAGGAGTGATTCTAAGATGATTACGTATTCACTACTTTTTGATGTGAAGCTTAATTTTCCAGATATGCAATGATAAATGTACTGTTAGTTAGACAATGATAATTAGCTAGTTGAAGTAAAATCCCAGGTAGCAAGGTGCCGTCTATATAACGTCAATTTTGGGTCATTTTACGTTTTTAACGTCATATGTCTAATTTATAACGAAAAATTGACGTCCTATTAATGACTAATTAATGACGAACTATTAATTCATTATGTTGTGACGTAATACTAACGTTACTGAATACCGAATTTTATGTATTATTTTCATGTAGCTGATTACCGTCTATTTCACGTCACTTACTATTTATTTTAGACCTATTTTGAAAATTATGTCTTAATCAATTAAAAAATTTATGAGTGTTTATAATACACCCATAATTATTATAAAAGTTAAAAAACTTTGAAATATATTATAGTGTATATATATTATATTAAAGATTACGTTATAAGTTTTTGAAAAAAATTTGTGAAGAGATTACAGCGCCTCTGTAGTCTAAGAAATTAAATAATCTTTCGATATCGTTCTCTTTTGTTTTAATTCTTTCTGGAGGAAGGATGTTTCGCTGCACGTGGGCATACAAAATGTAAAGAATGTAAAAGGTAAATTGATAACTATTTTATATTATTTACCATCGTTATAAACTATTAATAGAATAAAGACTAAAATTGTTATGATTTTCTGTAAAATCTAACAATTATAGTTATATTAACAGATTTTGCGCTGGTCACGTAAAAGTACGTCTATTCCATTTTATCACTTAGCAGCCATTAACGTAAAAATAATTTTAACCGTAATTTTTCTTTTCAATTAATTAATTAAAATAATTAACTGTAAAAAATAATGTAATTTTAACAAATAATTGAAATAAAGTTTTCATACGTTTAAGTGCGGTTAAGTGATTATAAAGAAAATATGATCTTTTATGTTATTATTAAACATTTGTATTAAATATTTCTACAATATTAAAAAAAATATTACTATTGAGTCACACATATAGAGATTGGGTAAGCTTCGTGACTGTACTTTTCATATTGATACTGCAGTGTTAAACATTTTCGATATTCAATGATTTCTTTTCTAGACTCTTATGTATCTTTCAATTTAATTTGTGTTCTTATATATTTGGTTTATTATGACAATGGAAACAATATATGGTACTCAGCGATTCATATGACAATGAATAAGATAACGATGATAATCAATATTTTATCATGTAAGTTTCATTTTATAAAACACATAATAAATTTATAAGTATCTTGTATATTTATAAAATATAATGAAGAAATAATTCTTTTCCATTTTAGTTCTTCTAGTATTATCAGTCCTCAAGAAAGAAAATTTAAGGAAATGGTGCTCTTTTAAAACTTATTATTTGGCTACAACAATATCAATCATTTATTTCGGTAAGTAATTTATAGGTCTAAAAAACAACAGTTTAATATAAATTAATTTTACATGAAATATGTAATTATATTTAATAGTGAATTGTATTTTTTGATTAATCTTATTTAGTCATGTCACAAAATTATTTATTGGGAATTCAATTTAGTGAAGAAGAAGGAGAACAAATAAGCATTATAAACAGCAACTGGTTAACTCCAAGGAAACAGGAAACATACTGGCCGCCTTATAAAACTCAACATCAATATGAAATTGCATTAAAAAAGGGTGAAGTACCGACAGAAAAATGGTCCCTTTATAAAATTAAAAAAATATGGTTTACTAGAAACGATAATGATTATCAGAAAGCAAGAAAACAATTACAGTTTTGTGAAGAAAATTCAGATGTACCATCAGATATTGATAAAATAGATAAATTTAATAATACTGATTCTCTAAGAATTAGAAAAAGACCCAAACATTATGACAACTATAATTTATGTGACAGTAATAGCGAAGATGAAATTAATGAGCCAGTTTATATTAAAAAAGCTTTATTAAAAAACAAAATTATACCGAGACCTCCAATAATTAATACGGATGATTTAATGGTCCATTGCGATACACAACCAATATTTGAAAATGATGAAAAAACTCTGGCGTCAAATAATATTACATCCACTGTTAATTTATCATTTCAAAAAACATTGCTAAGTGCAGTGGTTCAAATAAGAGAGCAAAATAATCAAATTTTAGCTTTATTAAAACAAAAAGAATTACAGAAATATTCTAATATTTTACCAGATAATATACCTGTACAATTTCCATTAAATAATGACAATGATTTAACAATTCTTGAAAATCACTTGAAAGACGAAAATAATATTAAAGCTTTAGTGAGTACATTTTGCTTAAAGTTTTTATGAATTATATATACAGGGTGTCCCGAAATAAACGCACTTCCTGTTAAGGGGTGATTCCTGACACTCAACTAAGTCGAAAAGTCCTTAACCACTTTTCAATCCGGAGCTTAGTTTTCAAGATATTCAGTGATGAAGATACCATTGGTTAGACAGAGACACTCTTATAGTTGAAGCGAGACAGAGGGGTGCTATCTCACTTCAATTATCTGTCTGTCTCTGTTTCACTAATGGTATCTTTATTATTGAATATCTTCAAAACTAAGCTCCGGATTGAAAAGTGGTTAAGGACTTTTCGACTTAGTTTAGTGTCAGGAATCACCCCTTAACAGGAAGTGCGTTTATTTCGGGACACCCTGTATATATAATTCATAAAAAATTTTTATTCTAGTTTATTATTTTTAAATAAATTTAAATATTTTCTTTTAGTCACTTTATTTGGCAAGTTTAGGCGGTAAAGATATGACGACTTTAACAAATCGAATACTAAAATTCCTTCTAACAGATGAGTTCGCAAAATTATTTTCATTTTTTGGAAAACGTGAAAATAAGAAGGCATTCTCTACTTATTTACTACAAACATCAATAGTATGTAAGTATACGATAACAGCTTTGCATGTTATAAAAATAAAATTGTTAATGAATTTTTCAATTACAATTTTCTATATTTATACAGATGCTGTTAAGAGCCGCTATTTAGAAACAACAGATCGTGATATAGAGGATACTATGAAAATATGGCTAAAGCACGCTCCACAACGTTTCAAAATAGCACAAAACAAAAATATTGGATGTTCAATATTGTGCAGTGAGTAATACATCACAAAAATCATACATGGATAAAATTCGTTTTTGATTCATAAACATAAATTCATGAATTCGTTTTTAATATATTTATATATATGTATTCCCACTAAAAAATGGACTACATTTAATATAGTTAGCTTTTATAGTAGGTAAAAAGTAACAAACAATACTTGAAAAATCTTACATAATGCATTGTAAAACAGAAAATTTAGTTTATAGAAAAAATGCGTATGTAGGAAAACGACAGATACGTAGGAGAGTTATAGAAACGGTTAATAATGAGATTAGTAATCTTATTAAAAATTACAAAGTTAGTAAAAGTAAGAACCATTGTGATAAAAACGAAGCAGAGTACAATGTAGAACATTCTACACATGAAACATTTTATAATACTGCTGATGCGAATTTATTTGAAACTAATAATAGTAATTTTTCATGTATTAATTTTAATGTAGAAAATGGTAGAGTTCAGAAAACTTATGTTAATTATTTAACTGGAATTAAAGATAACTGTTTTTTAAATGTTGATAATTCAATTGCCATAAGTGATGAAGTTCCCAATAACAATTTAGCTATAAAAATACAAGAATGGGCTATCAATGGCAATGTTTCACATATCCGTCTTACAGAATTATTGAAAATTTTATCTCCGTATCATGCAGAATTAATGCAAGACAGTAGAACTCTATTAAGAACTCCATCTTTTATGAAATTAAAGAAATTGAATAATGGCAAATATCATCATTTTGGGATAACACATGGCTTAATAAAAGAACTATGTCAAGTTAATTTAAAATATGATGATGTTCAAGATAATAATGAAGTTCAGTTGCAAATCAATATTGATGGTATACCAATTTTTCGTAGTTCTAATTTACAATTATGGCCAATTTTATGTTTATTAACAAATTTTGAGTGTAGTCCATTTCCAATAGGAATATTTTGCGGTGTGTCAAAACCCGATCCTCTACCCATATTCTTGGAAGATTTTTTAAATGAACTCGAATATTTGTTGCAAAATGGTTTAGAATTAAGAGGTAAAAAATATAAAATTGTTCTGCAAGCATTTGTTTGTGATGCTCCTGCGCGAGCTTTTTTAAAATGTGTAAAATCCCACACAGGATATTCAGCTTGTGACAAATGTACTGTACATGGTGAACGAGAAAAAGGACGCATAATTTTTCCAACGTTATCAGCTTTAAAAAGAACGGATTCTTCTTTTCGTTTACAAGTAGATGAAAATTATCATTTAGGTATCTCTCCATTAATAAAGCTACCAATAGATCTTATAAAATGTTTTCCTATTGATTATTTACATAACGTATGTTTAGGAGTTATGCGTAAACTATTATTTGCCTGGATTAGTGGAGAACCATTATCAATTAAATTTAGTTTTAATTCATTTACAGTAATATCTAATCATTTGCAACAATTAAGAACTTATATTCCCTTAGAAATAAATAGAAAGCCGCGTGGATTAGAACATGTATCTAAATGGAAAGGAACTGAATTCAGAACTTTCTTACTGTATGTAGGACCAATAGTACTGAAAAATATTTGTGATGAAGCTGTTTATGAACACTTTTTACTTTTCCATACTTCAATTTCGATACTTATTTCCGAAAAACATATATCTAATTTTTCTTTAAAATATGTTTACAAATTATTAAGTACATTTGTTCAACATTCAGAAAAAATTTATGGCAGACAGTTTTTAATTTATAATGTACATTTATTAAGCCATTTAATTGACGATGTCGAAAATTTTGGACCTTTGGATAATTTTTCTACATTTCCTTTTGAAAATTATCTGGGTAAATTAAAAGCATATGTTAAAAGTCCCTCGAAACCATTGCAACAAATATTTAGAAGATTAACAGAAAATTCTAATTTAATGAAGACTGATGTGAAATGTTATTCAAAAACTGAACTTCATTATCCTCATAATTTAGGTCCCTTACATACATCTCTTTTAAATGTACATTATCAGCAGTTCAAAAAATTAACTTTGAATAACATGATATTTAATACAAATATAATTGCTGATTCTTATTGTCTTCTTAAAGACAACACTTTGGTCAAAATTCTGAATATCATTAAATTAGATAATGCGATATTCCTCATTGGAAATAAATTTAAAAATGATAAGCCACTATACCGTTACCCATTTGATTCTAGAAACCTTAAAATTTTTCTTTTCCAAACTGTTTCATATGAGAATGAGATCTGGTCAATAGATTGTATCTATTCAAAATGTATCGTATTTCCATATTCTATAAAAATGAAGCAGCATTGGGTATCATTTCCGTTAATTCACTCAATTTTATAAGTAATATGATTAATATTTTATTTAAGTTTACAAGATGTTAAAAATGATATCTGGTCAGTAGATTTAATTTATTCAAAATGTTTTAATTTATTATATTTATATGTTAACCCTTTGCGCTCGAGAGACGCCTCTTAAGCACTACTGAATGTGATGCGGCAACTCTAGCGGTGCCACTCAGACATATGTATTTTAAATATATATTAAAATATATATACTATTTTATATAAAATATATTATATTATTTTATATATTAAATTATATATATTGTATATAAAATATATATATTTTTTTAATATATATATATATATTTAAAATCATATGCCTGAGAGGCACGCTCGAGTTATCGCATCACATTCAGTGGTGCCTGAGAGGCACCTCTTGAGCGCAAAGGGTTAAAGGAAATACAGTTTATTCGTCACACCTTGTATTTTATGTGATATTACATGTAACGACGTATAATATTAATTACTTATAATTACTATAAATTACTGTAATTTGTTAAAAATTTAAAAAATTTTATTTTTGTTCAATAAATATATTTATTATATCTATACATTTGTTTATTCTATATATATATATATATATATATTATATATACCTATACAAAGTATAAACGTAAAAATGACTTATTAAAAACGTAAAAATGACGTATTACTAACGTTAAAACGACATCCTCAACTTACTAAAGTTTTTTATTCGTATATAATGTCGTTAATGTTACCTTAAATGGTACGTCTTTTTTACGGTGATACATGACGTTATTTACCTGTGACAAAAGGCCGTCAACTATTCGGTATCATAAACGTCATAACTGACGTTTTATACGTCATAGAGATGATGAAAAATTGACGTTATATAGACGGCACCTTGCTACCTGGGATAGCATAGAATTACTTGATTGGAACTTGCTGAATATTTTTATCTAATTAATAGTAGTATTATAATTTAATATTTTGAATGAAAAGCTCTTTATCAAAAAATTGTTGTAGAATGATACCCTTTAAATTCTCTGAAATTTATGGAATATATAATTATAATAGAAAATAATAGTACAATAAATAAATAATGTAAATGGTAATAGTAACAGTAATATTAAGTACTTATACAAAATAAATAAATCGATTTATTCACAAGTATCACGTCTTTTTCCTTGAATTGTCTTCATCCTCTTGATTTTCTTTCTTCTCTTCTTGCATTTCCGTGTATCTGAAAAAATAAAAATTATTTTTTAATACGATTTATTAATAGATTTGCTTATTAATAATTTTAAAGATGATTTGTATATATTCTACATTTAAATTTAAATTTATAATAATATACAATAATAATGTAGTTAAATTTATAATTTGAATAATAAGATTAAAATAGAATGTTCATTACCTGTACTATATTTATATCTGTTTTCTAATCGTATGTTCCCGCGAGAATTTTAACCTTCTTCGGTTGTTTTTTTTTCTATATCCTCTTCTTGATTCTGAAAATTAATATTTTTAGTATATTATTGTTTCAAATGTTGTGTTGTTTTAATAAAATTAATAAAATATATTATCTTACTTTTTATTGGTAGAGGTCGTTCCTATGGTAGTTGCTTATTAAGTTGCTATGCTTGTTTATTCTGTAAACAATATAATAAATAAAAAAGTATACAGCTCTTGCTCACTCAAGATCATTGCTGGAGCGTTTGTTCTGCATTGAATTTTGAAGAACATACAGCTCTTGCTCACTCAAGATCATTGCTGGAGCGTTTGTTCTGCATTGAATTTTGAAGAACATACAGCTCTTGCTCACTCAAGATCATTGCTGGAGCGTTTGTTCTGCATTGAATTTTGAAGAACATACAGCTCTTGCTCACTCAAGATCATTGCTGGAGCGTTTGTTCTGCATTGAATTTTGAAGAACATACAGCTCTTGCTCACTCAAGATCATTGCTGGAGCGTTTGTTTTTAATAGTTTTCATATATTACTATGAAAAAACAAATTCTTAAATTTGTACATATATTAGCAGTGACAGCTGTTTTTTTTCTAGAAGGGCTCTAGATGTTGCTATTATGGGTTTTTCTGATTTACATAAATCATTGAAAACTTCCCATCAGCCATTTATTCTATGGCAGTAAGCAACATAATGGCCTATTGTATTAGAATTTATTTGGCCAATATATTCTATTAATGAAATCAATTTAAATGTTTTGCATTCAAAATTGATTTCTAACGGTACTTGGGATATGGTAAATAAACCTTCCCAATCAGTAACATTATGTTCTTTTGCTAAGAACTTATGTTGTAGTGGCTCAATATCGAATATTAGGTGCTTTCCTAAAATTTTATTAGTGTGTATTACATGACCACATTTTTTGCATGTACTATTTTTCACACTTTCTATAACTTCATTTATTGAAGTTTTAAGTGCATTCATTCCTTTTTCATAAAATGGCTTGGTATTGATATCTATGACAGTTATCTTTTTCAGTTTTGAAGTTTTACAATGTAAACACTCTTCTGAAAATTTGTAAGACTCTTCGTTCTTTAGCAAATATTGGGAAACCAAATTTGCTATATTAGTTGTGCAGTTCATCACACCTGATTCTATTTGAAATATATGTTTCAATATTTCATATCTTTCCTTATATATTTCTTTAGTAACTCCATTATTTGATAAGTTTGTAATAAATTTAAAAAAATTATTATTAGCTTCATTGACATAATTATTATATGATTGCCAATCTCTATAAGCTACTAATAATGACTGTGCAAACGAATCAAATGCACATGTACTTTGTATTGACATATGCTTTCTTGCACTCAAAAATGGACCTAATAGAGTGCCATTCTTTAATAGTGGTAAATTTGTAGTTGCCTTTGGTTTCATATGAATATGTAAAATGTCTGGACATTGACTTACATATTTTCCTCGCTTCTTAGGCAATTGTTTCACTTGGCCTTTCCAATTTTCTATTTCATTCAAGAAATCATTTCCTGTTAATTCAGAAGCATCATTTTCCTCAGGATTTATATTTTCTTTACTTTCAGATTTATTAATATTATCTGAGTCGCTGCTTCTTCTTTGCTTATTAATTTTTGTCTCAGCATTATCTACTTCTGGCGTATCTATCAAATAAGATTTATCCTCAATATAACTTATATATTTTGGATAATCAATTGATACGTTTGATTTATCACTTCTTGAAACAGGACTACTTGTAAACATCATTTCTTTATTTTTATTTTCTTCATTAACATTTTTAGTGTTAATGGCATTTAAAATTTTCATGTGTCCTGTTAAAGTTTTTACATGTTGCAATAAAAATTTATCCAATCGGATATTTTTTCTTTGCTTCAGAATTAAATGTTTTAATTCTCTAAAATATTCTTCTATATGTGATGACGTTGATACGTCATCTGGATCTGTCAATAATGATGTCCATAATGGGAAATGTTTAAAAATTTTTAAGAAATTTTTAACCATTTCAGGACACCAATATGGATTATTTAATCTATCAGAAATAGAATCATTGTCTATAGATGCTTCATTTTCAATATTTAAATATTTTAAATATTTATTAATTTTAGAAGGTTAGAAGGGTTCTTCAGGATCAGAATCATTTTCTATTATAGCATCTGATTTCTCATTATCTTCATTAATGATTATATCAGTTTGATGAGTTTTAATATATTGTATTATTCTTTTTTGTGAAGAACTACAATTATTATAACATGATTCTTTTTCTGACATAGCAACAATAATTAAATCCTGTGATAATGTTAAAAATAAGTTCAAATTATGACATTTTGTCATAAACCCTAAACAACGTACATAAAAATCTTTGACTTGTTTTGGTTTATGCTTAAAGCATTCCCAACGACAAGTCAATTTAATAAAATGAGCTACATCTAATTTAATAATGCATCTTGGTTTTAATTTTAAATCATTTTCCTCTAAAAAATTGATGCAATTATCAATATAAGTTTTTAAGTCTGTGTTATTGAACGATAACACAACTGCATTTAATAATGCGATAGAGTAATCTGTTATCACTGTTGAAGGTATTGGAACCAAAGATGTACGTAACCATTCTCTTATCCAGAATGTTATAATGTTAGCATCGTGCCTTTCAGAAATCATTTGAAATAATGGCACTACTTGACCTTCAAAAGGGATAACAGATTGATATAAAAAGATTGGCTTGTAAGAACCATCAATTTTTTTGATAGTTTTTACAATTGAACCAGTTGCATCGATGGACATACAATTTAATTTATAAATTTTAGATTTTATAAGTTGTTTATATATATATACTTGCTCTGGACTCCAATACATAACGAACATGTCATCCACTCCTACTTGTTTGATGCAGCGCATGATCTCTGGATTTTCGTCCTTCATCTTCAATAAATTATATAATGGATGTGAAATTTTATTTTCACCTAAATCCTTTTCTCCTTCAAGTTGTTTTGCTTTCCAAAGTATTTCTGGCTTATAAATATGGCTTGGAACCACATCTCCAAAATCCATATCTTCATTGGCATGTTCCCTTATCCATGCATATACACTTTTTCCTTGTAATTCCTTAACAACACTTTTACGTTTTATTCCACGCAACTGTCGCTTTTTCCCATGATTTATTCCTTTTGTATCAAATGTAGACACATGAAGTTTTAGTCCTTCTTCAACTGGTCCATGCATATTATATGCATTTAATTTATTATTGCATTCTGAACATTTAGCATTTATTTTTATAAAGAAGCTGTTCATATCTTTATCACACTTAGCATTTTTAAATACAAAACAACAGGGTAGTTTAAGTGCTTTCCATATTTCTTTATTAATTATGTCTGTCCAACCATTTTTTAAGTTGTAATATTCTCGATTTTTATATATTACTTTATGTGGTGCAATTTTTGACCACTCATCAAATGGTATGTTTATTTCAACCCGCAAATTAGGCAGTATGGGTTGTAAATTATCAATAGACCAATTTGAATCAATAGATATATTCGTGATATCACCACTTTTTTCGTTTTCTTCCACATTGTACAATTTTCTTAAACGATTTAGCAAATCGTTACGGTTTTGGGAAACACATAAATATATATGTTTTTTAGTGATTATATTATTTAATTTTGCTGCCACTGTTTCCCATATAATGTTGTTTAAGGAAAAAAGTGAACCATTGTCACTAAATACATTCAAATCCTTGATTGCGTCGAAAATTTCGTCACTGGAAATTTTTGCTTTTCGTGGCATTTTTATTATTTTTCACCAAACACTAAATATTCACTATTAAATATAGCTCTGACACAATCACTAAGATTATCACTTTTTCTTCTAAATATCTCTTTTAAAAAGTTTATAAATTATTAAAAAAAAAACACATATACATATACACACACATATATATATATATATATATATATATATATATATATATATATATATATATATGTATGTGAAACGGATATTTTCAGACACGTATTTAAATAACTATATAGGGGTATAATTAAGCTTTATATGCACATAACATATTTTAATTTTTTTTATAAGGCAATATTTATTATGATATAAGTATTTTTTTGTTTATATGTGAAATGCATACTTTGAGACAATATTAATTTTAGTCATAATTTTATGTTATAAATTGTCAGGAACTGAAATATGACAAAAATTATTTTTATAAGGCGTTTTTGTTAATATTACAATAACTTACGTATTTAACGTATACTTTGAGTACATGCATAATTAGAGCTAGCTTCACAATATAAACTATTCAATTCCTTTGTAACTAATGATTTTAATACAAATAGAATTTTGTTTATTTATGCGTCGTTTATTCATGGTGTCCGGAAAAAAAAATAAACAATTTTTGAGGGGTGGTTCATGACGCAATTATAATAACATTTTCTTATTAACATTTTTTTATTTGAAGTTTCATTTTCAAGATATTCAACGATAAAGAAGCTATTAGTTAAACAAAAATTTTCCGATAGTTAAAATGAGGTCTCTGTCTTACTTCAATTATCGGAATTTCTCTATTTAAATAATAGCACCCTTATTGTCGCAAAATGCCAATTAGTAGGCCAATTGTTCTACTTTTTCGTAAATTTGTTTGTAAATTTTAAATTTTAGTGAAAATAAAAATCTGTTTTACTACTGCTTTGGATTGCTACTAATTCGATAACTTCTATCTCATTCTTAGGTAAAACAAACTAGTGATCAGTTTTCTAAGTAATATTTAGCGATTAGATAGAAACCCCATTGGTTAGAAAATTTATTAAGAAATGGAAAAACCGGCCTTTAAAGGTCAAATTTTAAGATGTTTTTTCTTTTATCAGTTTTTAATTTGAAACTTCAATTTAAAGATATTTAATTCCTTAACCTGTTAACTGGGAAATAAACTTTTGTTCAACTTGCTTCACAATGGGGACTTTTTTCTTTATACTTATAAAAAATATCATCATACCTCAAGTAGTAAAGTAAAATAATTCTTAACTCATTGATTTTATTTATTTCGATAAAATATTTTATAACATATAATATATAAATTAAATAACTTCAATGCAAAAAAAATTAATTGACCAAATTTAAATAATTATTTCGTAGTTTGATATTCCTTGAAACAATGCGACATACACCCTAACACCCTAACACCACAGTCGGGACACAAGAATCTCGATTCTTTCCTAAAACATCATTATACAGGGTGTCCAGAAAAAGGAGACATTTTATGAGTGCTGATTCCTGATACTATTTTAAGAACTCTTTTCTCTTGGCATTTTTTGATTTAAAGCTTCATTTTTGAGATATTCAACAATAAAGATGCCATTAGTCAGACAGAGATTCTCCGATAGTTGAAATGAGATGACACCACTCTGTCTCGCTTTTACTATCGGAGTGTCTCCGTCTGACTAATGGCATCTTTATTGTTGAATATCTAAAAAATGAAGCTTCAAGTCAAAAAATACCATGAGAAAAATGTTTTTAAAATAGCATCAATAATCACTCCCTTTAGGAAGTGCGACCGTTTTGTAACACCCGGTATTTAATTTTATTTTATTTCGTAATAAAATATAAATGTAAAGAAAAATATTTTACAATTTATTTATTGTATGTGTGATTCATATATAGAGTGTACCAATAATATGTCCTATACATTGAACGAATTTAAATAATTATTTCGTAGTACGATATTCCTTGAAGCAATGCGACATACACCCTAACACCACAATCGGAACACTAGAATCTCGATTCTTTCCTAAAACATCATTATAGAGGGTGACCGGAAAAATGGAGACATTTTTTAAGGGGCGGTTCCTGACGCTATTCTAAGAACTTGGAAATTTTTTTTTAAAGCTTTATTTTCAAGATATTTAACGATAAAAATACCATTAGTCAGACAGAAATCCTCCGATAGTTGAAGCGGGACAGAGTGACGCTATCTCACTTTAGCTATTGGAGAGTCTCTGTCTGACTAATGGTATCTTTATCGTTAAATATCTTGAAAATAAAGCTTGAAATCAAAAAATTCCAAGAGAAAAAAGTTCTTAGAATAGTGTGAAGAATCACCCCTCAAAAAAGTCTCCTTTCCGGACACCCTGTATATTATATATCCTAAAAAACCAAGTCTGTTATAATTTCACTGAGAACAAAAGAGAACAATCTTGACAATATAAAAATTCGTGTAAGCGTATAAAGGTAAAGTATTTTATTTCTTATTAATACAAAACAGTTATTAATCAATAAACTAATAATTTTTGTGATAAATAAAATATTTTAATGATTTCATATTTATCAGGGATGAGTTATCAGGAAACGTTATAAAAAAGCGTTATATAAAATGAAAAACTTTAATGTTAAAGTTAAACTTAAAACTATTAATATTTTATTTTCAGAAATGCTTATTTTAAAATAAAAAAAAAATGTTTCTGGCTCTAGTCAAAATTTTAATAAAAAGAAAATATGAAAACTTATTTAGTTTAAATAATTTCAATTGTTATTTTAACTTTATCCGTAAAGTTATTCTAATTATTAGAAAAGACGCGTCATTAGTTTTAGTAACGAAAGTTTAACTTTAATTTTAAAATTCAAAATATGCTTTCATTACTAAAAATGAATATGTGTCTTCTGGAATAATTAGAATAACTTTTAGAATAAAGTTATTATAATAACTGAAATTATTTAAACAAAATGAATATTCATATTTTTTTTTTATTAAAATTTTCACTCGAGCAAGAAATATTTTTTTTTATTTTATAATTAGCATTTCTATAATAATAAAATATTTACATTTTTAAGTTTGCTAAACTATAATATTTTAAATTTTAATATTGAAGTTTTGAAAGATTATATGCTCGACGACGCTGTTTCGCTCTTTTTTGATTATCAATCCAGGTTTTTACTTGTTGTGGTTGTCTTCTATTTAAAACTTCATATTTTTTAATAACATTTTGACATTCTTCAAGAGATGGCAAATGTGATAATGCCATAATATTACCAAAATGTTCCTGAATTGCATTCTTTTCTTCTTCAGTCCATCTTAAACGCTTCGTTTTACCATATGGAGAAGCTAAATAATATTAATAAAATAATGTAAAAGACGGTAATATAGATCAATAAGTTAATATATACAAGGCTTTTCAGTGAGGTACAGTCAAACTTGAAAGGGTTGTAAAGAGGTTTATTCTAAGATCTTTTTTCATGTGCCACATTTTGATCCGATACTTAGTTTTAAAGATTTTCAATGATAAAGGTACTATTAGTTAAACAGAGACAGTCACAGTTGGTTAAAATGAGATAACGTCACTTTGTTTCACTTCAATTTACTATCTATCTTTGCCTAACTAATAGTATCTTTATTATTAGATATCTCGAATAATATGTTTTTGATAAAAATATGGTAAATGAAAAGTCATTTTAGAATCATCCGCCTCCTCCCAATAGCCCCTTAAAGTTTGACTCTACATTACAGAAATACCCTGTATAGTAACAATTTGAAAATTAAAATTATTTTTTATTATAAAATATAATATAACTCACTGCTTCGACGTTTAAAATTAGATCTACTTATAGACCGACTAGAAAGATGTGTATCATTATCTTTATTAGAAGCTTCACTTGATTCTTCGCTATCATTACTGCTTTGCGTAATTTTTTGAGCAACACTTATTTGTGAAATATCATTTTCAAATTCTTCCTCATTTTCCATATCTGTTTCTTCTTCATTTGAATCATTACCCATAGCATTTTGAAGTAATCGCGAGACTTCTGTCATTTCTTTTATAGGAATCGGTACTCTATAAAAATTTTTATGGATTTCTTTTGCATGTCCCATAAAATTTGCCAAATTATCTATTTGTGTTTCTTCAATGCCTAACATTGCAGTATAAGTTGCTATTTGTTTTCTTAAAGTAGTGCCTCTTAATGAATATGGAATATTTGCACCACATTCAAGAGAAAATTTTCTCATTAGAGGACATGCTCTCAAATATTGTTTTGAGAGTCCCCTTGCATTTGGTACACTAAAAATGTATTCATTAGTTGTCTTAAAACCAGCTAGTGAACGATATTTAAGAATTGTCTTTATACACTCAACTGCAATTGAATCTAATAAAACAGGAACTGTTCTGCCTAATTTTCCACGAATAGTTATACGTGTAAATTTTTTTGCATATTGCCGAGAATCTTCAGACAATTTTTCATAAATATCAGGATTAATATTTTTACCTACTGTCTCTTAATTTTTATAATCATCCATTGTTAATCTTTCAATTTCGCCCGCTCTTCGACGATTGAAAATTTGAATTAAAATTAATGTAACTTCAGTTAACATTTTCCATGTAGATAAATCAAATTTTTTTTTTAAAACTTCTAAACATTTAAGACATTTTTTTTTAAAATAATTAAATAGTAATTTAATGTCATTTTTCGATGGAAGTATTATTGGTTTTTTGCGTTTTTGTTTTATCTGATCCTCTAAAGCCTTTTTATTTATTTGAACTGGAGTTTCTTCATCCCATAACAGAAGAAAATCATCAACATTTTGTTTTTTTACATAATTTTGCTCTTTTATATATTCGGATCTTAATTTGTGCCCACATTTTTTTATTAAGGTAGTAAGAGTATTAGCAACAGCTGGAGTTTTAAACAATTTTAGAGTGTCATCCCAATGAGCAACAATTCTAAGTGCCTTTATGGCTAAATCAAAATTTTGAGGTATAAAAAGTAATTCAAAATCTTGAATTTCTTCATTGAAACTTTGCAATGCAAGTTTATAACGTCCTAACAATCGTAATTGCGCTCGGATCATATCATGCTGATGTGCATTAGTATATTTTTCACTCAATTTATTGCCGTATAACATGATTAATCTATCATATTTAATACTCCTGGAAATAGAGTCATCTTTTAATACTGGGAAAATAACTCGGCGAAGAGTCTTATTAGCACAAGAGTGAATATACCCAGTTACTTGTTTGCCCATGACAGTAATTTCGCGTACACCTTTTTTGTGTGTTACCTTGCATTTATTATAGTGAATTCGTAAAGTACGTTTAGAGTAAAATCCTTTGCAATTGGTACAACAAATATAATCTTCAGCAGTATTTTTAGAATCAACTTGGCGCTGTCTAGCAGTTAAAATTATACCTGTATTAAATTCAGCCTGTGTATTGTGTAATAAATTACCACGTTTTCGAATCGCAGCAATAATTTTTAAGCGTTCAGGATTTCCTTTCTTTAAATGTATGAATTTTTTAACATCATTTTCTGATTTATGTTTTAACTCTAAATGACGTGCAAATTTAGTTTGTAAAGTATTACAGTAAGGACAAAAGTATTTTTTGATTGTTCTTTTATCAAAATATTTTGAGCATGGAATTTGTAAATTTTGAATATTAATCAAACACGTGTTATCAATAAAATCAGAATTACATGATGACTGTAAATGAGATTCAGAATTATTAGCAGTTTTGTTAATACTAGTTGTATCTGGACAATAATCAGAGTCTTTTTTTGAATTATTATCAAACTCATTACTAGGATCACAATATTCATTACTAGTATGTGTTGGCTCAGGAATAGTAATATTAACAGGGTTAATAGGAAAATTATTATTTAAATCATTCTCAGTACCATCCTCAGTATTGTTATCAAACCCATTACTAAGATCACAGTCTTCATTATTAGTATGTGTTGATTTAGGAATAGTAATATTAACAGGGTTAATAGGAGAATTATTATTTAAATCATTCTCAGTATCATCCTCAGTATTGTTATCAAATACATTATTAAGATCACAGTTTACATTACTAGTATATGCTTGATTCAGGAATAATAATATTCATAGGATTAACAGAAGAATTATTATTTAAATAATTCTCAATACCATTTATTTCATTGCAGTCTTTTAGCCAATCATTTCCAATAAAATTCAAAATTTCTGTAGCACCACTAGGTATACTGCTTTCATATGAAATAGATTTAGATTTATTACTTTTTACTATATCAGTATTTGATACAGTATTCAACGGTGTGGATTGATAGTCATTAAAAGGATAAGCTTCATGATCATTTAAGTCATTTAATTCTTGTGTACTAAAATTTGGTGAATTATTTATAGGGGAATAAGATATGACAATATTGTCTATATTACATGTAGGTAAATTATTCTTATCATGAGATAAATTGCTTTTAAGATTATGATCATCTATATGAAACTGTAAACTTGGCAATTGTTTGCTACAAATTGGTGTTGAACAAGAAATAGTATCCTTTTTTTTAGATGGACAAGTATCCTTTCTTTTTTTATTTGTTTTAAATGATTTACATTCTAATTTATTTTTAAGTCTATTTAACTCATTTGCAGTTTCTAAAAAAAAAAGAAAGTTTCTTAAACGTTACATATAAAATTTTGTCATAAAAATATAAGAAATATTTTTCTATATTACTTTTATTAACAATGAAATTAATAAGAAAAACAGAGAAAGAAAGAAAAAGAGAGAGTGAGAAAATTGTAAATAATAATAACTAAATAATGGGTAGGTTAGATACAAATTAAATATTAAACAAATTAAGTAATAAAGAAATTATGTGCATAATAGTTTAATAAATAAAAAATCGTAAGTCTTTCTAATAAACATTATTCTTTATCAAATAACCTGTCAAAGACAGTTTTAAAATATTTTCTTACCAGCTACTTTTATTAATATACCGCTATATTTTGATCCATTTTTATATTTTATCAGGCAAACATTATTTTTTAAAATTTTAATTTTTTTCGATGATACGATGTCATACTCTCCTCCATCATATTTCACTAATGACAGCATTATAATTGTTCTTTATGAAATCTAACGGCATTCATTATAAGACCTGTATTTTATGAATAGGTTAGGTACTGTGTGTATCAACAATAGTAATGTTTTAAAATGATTAATTTTTTAAATACAGTTATAATGAAATTTTAGTTTAAATTAAAAATTGTTATTAGTTTAGTTATAAAAATTTTAAATACTTTTTCAATTATTTTTATAAAAGTTTAACTTTGAACGACTTTTAAAAATTTTAACTAGTATATTTGATATAATTAATTAATAGTGAGTTTTAATTATTTTAATATGTAACGGTTAATATAATAGTTTAAATGAACATAAATTATTTTTAATAAATTTACTTTCATACATTTACTTTCATATACAGAGTGTACCAATAATATGTTCTATAAATTGGATCAATGCGGTATGTATGTACCCTAACACCCTAACACCCTAACATCAGAGTCGGGACACTAGAAACTCGATTCTATCCTAAAACATCATTATACAGGGTGTCCGGAAAAAATGAGGCAATTTTTGAAGGGTAATTCCTCACACTATTCTAAGAACTTTTTTCTCTTGGAATTTTTTGATTTCAAGCTTTATTTTCAAGATATTTAACGATAAAGATACCATTAGTCAGACAGAGACTCTCCAATAGCTAAAGTGAGATAGCGTCACTCTGTCCCGCTTCAACTATCGGAGAATTTCTGTCTGACTAATGGTATTTTTATCGTTAAATATCTTGAAAATAAAGCTTTAAAAAAAAATTTCCAAGTTCTTAGAATAGCGTCAGGAACCGCCCCTCAAAAAATGTCTCCATTTTTCCGGTCACCCTCTATAATGATGTTTTAGGAAAGAATCGAGATTCTAGTGTTCCGATTGTGGTGTTAGGGTGTTAGGGTGTATGTCGCATTGCTTCAAGGAATATCGTACTACGAAATAATTATTTAAATTCGTTCAATGTATAGGACATATTATTGGTACACTCTATATATGAATCACACATACAATAAATAAATTGTAAAATATTTTTCTTTACATTTATATTTTATTACGAAATAAAATAAAATTAAATACCGGGTGTTACAAAACGGTCGCACTTCCTAAAGGGAGTGATTATTGATGCTATTTTAAAAACATTTTTCTCATGGTATTTTTTGACTTGAAGCTTCATTTTTTAGATATTCAACAATAAAGATGCCATTAGTCAGACGGAGACACTCCGATAGTAAAAGCGAGACAGAGTGGTGTCATCTCATTTCAACTATCGGAGAATCTCTGTCTGACTAATGGCATCTTTATTGTTGAATATCTCAAAAATGAAGCTTTAAATCAAAAAATGCCAAGAGAAAAGAGTTCTTAAAATAGTATCAGGAATCAGCACTCATAAAATGTCTCCTTTTTCTGGACACCCTGTATAATGATGTTTTAGGAAAGAATCGAGATTCTTGTGTCCCGACTGTGGTGTTAGGGTGTTAGGGTGTATGTCGCATTGTTTCAAGGAATATCAAACTACGAAATAATTATTTAAATTTGGTCAATTAATTTTTTTTGCATTGAAGTTATTTAATTTATATATTATATGTTATAAAATATTTTATCGAAATAAATAAAATCAATGAGTTAAGAATTATTTTACTTTACTACTTGAGGTATGATGATATTTTTTATAAGTATAAAGAAAAAAGTCCCCATTGTGAAGCAAGTTGAACAAAAGTTTATTTCCCAGTTAACAGGTTAAGGAATTAAATATCTTTAAATTGAAGTTTCAAATTAAAAACTGATAAAAGAAAAAACATCTTAAAATTTGACCTTTAAAGGCCGGTTTTTCCATTTCTTAATAAATTTTCTAACCAATGGGGTTGCTATCTAATAGGTAAACTTAAACTGGTCACTAGGTTGTTTTACCTAAGAATGAGATAGAAACTATTGAAGTAGTAGCAACACTAAAAAACTTTTCGTTTCGCTTTATCTCCAAGAGTAAACCCTTTAAAGGAAAAGCAGTTGTTTTGTAACACTGTTTATACAACTATTAATTCATAAATAATGGACCAGCTTAAAAACAAAATATATGAACAATGCTTCATGCCTTTATTAACTACAACTTACGTATTATAAATTAAAATAAACATTATGTAATTAAAAAAATTATTTGATAAATGTGATTACAATGAAAGAGATTTCTTCAAATTAAACTAAAAAACAAAAATATTATTTTTTGGTTGCAATGCACTATATAGCGTGTACAGACGTAAACATTAATGCCGTCTCTAACATTACAAGGAACTATATTTAGTGGTCTTCCAACATACGTGTTTGAGTGTGAGCACCGAATGTAGTTCCGTCTGACATCATAGACGCCATTAATGTCCCCATCTGTGTATCCATGATTGTCCCCGAAATATACATTTCATGTCTTTTAACATGCCCTCAAATAATATGTTTAACGATTATATAAAATGTTCCCAAAATATATATTTAACATATACGTCTTATACCTCAAACAATACATTAAATATACAAAAAAGATCTTATGGCTCAAACTATTCACTTGACATATAAAAAGAATGTACCCATAATATACGTTTTATATAAGGATACTTTGGGACTGTCTCCAAAATATACTACTGTCTTCACACTATGCGTTCACTCAAAATTTTGTACTGAAAATATGCGTCCTACAAACATATATATATATATATATTGTATATTAATAAAGTCAAATTTTTAAATATGTAATTTATTCTAATTATCTTTGTAATAATAAGAATATTAAGTATCTGTAATTAAATTTGATTACGCGCAGACGTACGTCTCCTATAAAGTCTTAAGACTTACTGTGACTTACATTCTTTTGTACTCCGCGAAGCACTCACACCTATATAAAAAAAACTCGCGAAAAAACTATACTATTACTCGAGAAACTGAAGACAAAATACGCGCTAGAAAGAAGCGCATTTTCTTTATTTAGTGAAATAATACTATTTTCGCTTTCGTCTATTTTACTTCAACTGTCTGTTTGTTTTTGTTTAACTGAAATTATCTTTATTATTGCGTATCTTGAAAATTAAACTACGACTATATAGTTTTCAATTGGATTTATTATCATAAGTAACTTCCATAAAGGAAATGCAATAATTTTGTTAAACTCTGTATAATGTTAGAGATACAGTGATAAGGCACTCTTTATTAATTGTTTATATTTTTTTTGAAAAAAAAAAATTTCTTTATGAAATTACAGAAAAGAAACAGAAATTAATAATCGAGAAGTGAGAAGACAAAAGTACATGCATTTTGTTAATTATACATCTGTGAAAACTAAATGTCTACCCTATGATGGCACGCGCACTCATAGGAAAGACGAATTATCTAATATCTTGAAAACTACTAAACGGATTCTTAGAGTGTTCAACACTTTTCTTTTCTCATTAAATTGCTGATTGAAAATGTATTGAAAAAACTATGCTGATACATGAAATATTGCATGCTTTGTATGACTTGACGCGAGGCGGCAGGGGATTTACTTGTTAATATGTAAAATAAACATCATATAAACATTCAATAAATAATTTTGAATTATACTTATATCTTTCTTGCATAATAAAAAATATTTTGAAGGAAAATAGAAAAAAATACATGCGTTCTTTATATACTTTTTTATTAAAATAATTTTTCATTATTCAAATAAGCGTTTTTTATATAAAATTGTCCCAATCAACATTTATTATATCGTCCCCCTCTTCCCCTTTTCCCCTTCTTCCTCCCATCCTTGCTCAGGTGAGCCACTTGTTGCAGGCGTTTCAGGATTCTAAAAAGATAAGTACATTTTTTAAAGCGTATATAATTACTATAATTTATCATTTGTATATCTGCTTGGTGTATTTGGCATGGTATCCTTTGATTTCATTATTCTCTTATATAGATGCTTTAAAATTCATCTGTATTTTTAATGACGTTACTGGTGACGGTAAATCGTCTAAATAAATTCGTTATCACTTTCCAATTTGAAGCTGAAGTTTTAGGATAATCATAATAAATATAATTTTCGACAGTTAGAGACAACTATTTGAGATTACAATCAGTCAATTCAAATGAAACAACAAAACGTCGTTTCAGTTTAGCAAAATAACTATATTAGTCCTTCTTAAATGATATTTAATATCGAATCTATTAAAAATTAAGCTTCAATTTGCAAGATAATATAAGATTTTTTCCACTCGATTCATTCTTCGCAGTGACGCTTTAAAAGTTGGTGTCGGAGACTTAGAATATATTGTATATGTACAATTTTTAGATATTTTCATATACAGGACCCGTTCGTTGAGGTTTCGGCAAAATCTTAAGTGGTTGTAAAGGAGGTGATTCTAAGACGATTTTTCATTTACCACATTGTAATCTGAAGCTTAGTTTTCGAGAAATTTAATGATAAAAAATACTATTAATTAGACAGAGATAGTCAATCGGTTGATGTAAGGCAATACCGAATTGTTTCACATCAACTATCTATTTCACTCTGTTTAACTAATAGTAAATTTAGCATTAAATATTTCGAAAATTAAGCCTCTGATCAAAGTATCATAATTGAGAAATCGTCTCAAAATCATCTCGTTCACAATTCTGTCAAGTTTAGCTGTACCTCAATGAAGTACACTGCATAATATTTATTTCCGTAATATTATAGATAATAATGTATTAACTTTAATCAATATTTTAATTATTTTTCTTACCTTCTCCTGTTCTTTTTTATTTAGTTTTATTTGTTGGACCCCATGTATCATATTCTCGTCCAAACTGTTAGCTTCTGGTGGAAATTTAACTGTTTTTTTCCACTCGCAAAATAATTGGTATTCCTCTGCATTGATTTCATTAGTATTTTTTATATTTTCATCTTGAGCTGTCTGTGCAGTCGTCGTTGACGTTTCTGAAGTGGATGCTTCCATATTCTTCTTAAAAAAATTAAAATATTTAATGATTATGATTTTCATATGTATAAAGATATTTTATATTGAACTCTACACTCAAATATTCTATTTATTAAAATTTATAATATAAATACTTACAGCAATAAATAATCGTATATAAATTTCGAAAGCACTTCAAACTATAGTAACAAGTCTATAGAAAAGTTCGTCGAAGTTTCGAGAAAATTTAGAAAAAATAAGTCATATAGATAAAGCTTTCTTTGTCTAAATACAATTGTTTTCAACCACTGCTCGGGTCAACGCCTAGTCCTAAAACTCAGCCGCACAAAAAATAAGTAGGCGTGGCTTCGCGGGTAAAAATTGAGGAAAAGATTTGTTTTCAAAAGAAAGACAAAGAAAGCCTCAACTATATGTATCTTAAATTACACTACGATTTCCTTGCGACTGCTTCAATTGACTTCGAACCATCGACGACGACACGTCTTAAACTAGACTTGTTACTATAGTTTGAAGTGCTTTCGAAATTTATATACGATTATTTATTGCTGTAAGTATTTATATTATAAATTTTAATAAATAGAATATTTGAGTGTAGAGTTCAATATAAAATATCTTTATACATATGAAAATCATAATCATCAAATATTTTAATTTTTTTAAGAAGAATATGGAAGCATCCACTACAGAAACATCAACGACGACTGTACAGACAGCTCAAGATCACAAAATAAAAAATACTAATGAAATCAATGCGGAGGAATATCAATTGTTTTGCGAGTGGAAAAAAACAATTAAATTTCCACCAGAAGCTAACAGTTTAGACGAGAATATGATACATGGGGTCCAACAAATAAAACTAAATAAAAAAGAACAGGAGAAGGTAAGAAAAATAATTAAAATATTGATTAAAGTTAATGCATTATTATCTATAATATTACGGAAATAAATATTATACAGTATACTTCATTGAGGCACGTCAGAACTTGAGGGAGTTGTGAAGGAGATGATTTTGAGACAATTTCTCACTTACGACACTTTGATCAGAGGCTTAGTTTTCGAAATATTTAATGCTAAATTTACTATTAGTTAAACAGAGTGAAGTAGATATTAATGTGAAACAATTCGGTATTGCCTTACTTCAACCGATTGATTATCTCTGTCTAATAAATAGTATTTTTTATCATTAAATTTTTCGAAAACTAAGCTTCAGATTAAAATGTGGTAAATGAAAAATCGTCTTAGAATCACCTCCTTTACAACCACTTAAGATTTTGCCGAAACCTCAACGAACGGGTCCTGTATACGAAAATATCTAAAAATTGTACATATACAATATATTCTAAGTCTCCGACACCAACTTTTAAGACGTCACTGCGAAGAATGAATCGAGTGGAAAAAATCTTATATTATCTTGCAAATTGAAGCTTAGTTTTTAATAGATTCGATATTAAATATCATTTAAAAAGGACTAATATAGTTATTTTGCTAAACTGAAACGACGTTTTGTTGTTTCATTTGAATTGACTGATTGTAATCTCAAATAGTTGTCTCTAACTGTCGAAAATTATATTTATTATGATTATCCTAAAACTTCAGCTTCAAATTGGAAAGTGATAACGAATTTATTTAGACGATTTACCGTCACCAGTAACGTCATTAAAAATACAGATGAATTTTAAAGCATCTATATAAGAGAATAATGAAATCAAAGGATACCATGCCAAATACACCAAGCAGATATACAAATGATAAATTATAGTAATTATATACGCTTTAAAAAATGTACTTATCTTTTTAGAATCCTGAAACGCCTGCAACAAGTGGCTCACCTGAGCAAGGAAGGGAGGAAGAAGGAGAAAGAGGTATAGATAGACGAGGAAGAGGACATGGAAGAGTGGGTCGTGGAAGAGGGGGTCGTGGAAGAGGGGGACGAGGAAGAGGGGGTCGATACAACCAGCGATGGTTGGGAAAATTTTACATTAAAAATGCCTATTTTAATAGTTAAAATTTTGTTTAATAAAACAATATATAAATAATATGTGTCAATTTTTTTCTATTTTCCTCCAAGATCATTTAAATTCAGCAATAGAAAATATAAAATATTAATATATAAAAATTAAACATAAAATTAAATTACTTATTAAAAATTTATCTGATGTTCATAATATGCAGGGTGTATCAATAACATGTTTCATAAATTTAAGGGGTTGTAGAGGGGGTGATTCTAGAACAGATTTTTCATTTACTACTTTTTAATTCGAAGCTTAATTTTCAAGATATTCAAAGAAATAGGTACCGTTAGTTTGACAGAAAAATGGTAAATAGTTTAATTGAGACAGAATGGTGTTGTCTCACTTCAAACAATTAACTGTCTCTGTCTAACTAATAATACATTAATCATAAAATATTTCAAACACTAAGCATCAGATTAAAATGTGCTAAATGAAAATCGTCTTAGCATCTCTCTCTATTACTACTAAAAATTATGGAATATGTCTTTTTTACACCCAGTATTTTAGCAAATAAATAATCTGTCGGCTCACGTCAAACTATACGAAGTATTCAACGAATCATAATCTCCACAGTATTTCTCATAAAATTCTGAACCAGCTCGTTAATAGGTACGGAAAAGCATCGAACACAAAAAGAATTCCTTCAGCACATTCCTACATATTAACTGTTTCGTCTTTTCTATATATGATTGCTCCTGACGTCATACGGGAGATGTCACTTTTCCTGATAACAACTGTCTTTCTCAATATATTCTCAATCAGTGTGTTAAATGCAGGAGAAAAGTGTTGAACACCATAAGAATCCCTTCAGTACTTTTCAAGATATGAGATATTGCGTCTTTACTAAAAATGCACATTGCGTAATATGGGGGTATAAACGAACCCCATTTTCGTTCAAGCGATTGGTATCACGTAATACGTGTACACATGATAGGGAAACAGCACCCGCGATTTTTTTCAAAAATCTTAAAATTTGAAGAAGTTTCCTCTTGCGCGTATTTTCGAAGGGCGGTACAAACGAGCCCTTAAGGGTACAAACGATCGGACCTTGATATTCTTTGGGTACAAACGATGGGGAAACAGCACCCGCGATTTTTTTCAAAAATCTTAAAATTTGAAGAAGTTTCCACTTGCGCGTATTTTCGAAGGGCGGTACAAACGAGCCCTTTTGGGTACAAACGATCGGACCTTGATATTCTTTGGGTACAAACGATGGGGAAACAGCACCCGCGATTTTTTTCAAAAATCTTAAAATTTGAAGAAGTTTCCTCTTGCGCGTATTTTCGAAGGGCGGTACAAACGAGCCCTTTTGGGTACAAACGATCGGACCTTGATATTCTTTGGGTACAAACGATGGGGAAACAGCACCCGCGATTTTTTTCAAAAATCTTAAAATTTGAAGAAGTTTCCTCTTGCGCGTATTTTCGAAGGGCGGTACAAACGAGCCCTTTTGGGTACAAACGATCGGACCTTGATATTCTTTGGGTACAAACGATGGGGAAACAGCACCCGCGATTTTTTTCAAAAATCTTAAAATTTGAAGAAGTTTCCTCTTGCGCGTATTTTCGAAGGGCGGTACAAACGAGCCCTTAAGGGTACAAACGAAATGAATGGCGGTACAAACGGGTACAAACGATTCTCTTTCGAATGGCATTGGTCACATTAAAAAATATTAAAGTGGGGTGCTGACTATTTTTTAACCCCTTGTAATTTTTGACCCTTTGGGGTACAAACGAAATAAATGGTGGTACAAACGGGTACATACGATGCAAATTTAGATGAGCTAAAAAAAAAATTTTTTTGGAAAAGTCGGGTTCCAAGTTCAGCTAGGTGCCGCGAGGTTACCAGGAAAGCATTTAAATTTCAAAGAATCACGGAATCGGCATTAGATACCTTATTGGCTTCTTTGGCTAACGCCACTATTAAACAATACACCAAACCGTTATAAGAATGGTGGACTTTTTTGTAAGATTCATGAATATCTATTTTTTGATCCGGATCCTAATTCGGTATTGAATTTTCTGTCAGAATTATTTGACAGAGGTGCTTCTTATTCTTCTTTGAATACGGCTAGGTCTGCAATTTCGTTATTGTCTGATTCTAGTGTCGGTAATGATCCCAAAGTGAAACGTTTTTTGGAAGGGAGTCAATATATTAAAACCTCCACGTCCACGTTATAATCACATTTTGGATCCAGCACCTGTTATTGCGAAGCTTGAGTGTTTAGCTCCTAATGAAAATTTTGAGTTTAGAGATTTTAAATAAAAAATTGGTATAATTGTTGGCATTAGCTTAGGGTCAAAGATGTCAAACATTGGCGTCATTGAGATTATCTCCAATTTTTTGAAATAATGATACTGTAACCACCCAAGTATCGGATCGCTTGAAAACATAAACTCCAAACCGTACTCAACCTTTACTTATAATTAAATGTTTTGATGTTCGAGCTAATTCATGCATTTTTACTTTATTAAAGAGTTATTTAGCGAGAACAGAGAATTTACGTTTAGAAAATTGTGATTTTCTCTTAATTTCATTTAGAAATCCTTATAAAGCGGTGTCAATATAGACGATTAGTCGTTGGATTAAAGATATGCTATTACAGTGTGGAGTGGAAGATGTTTTCCTCAGCACATATTCTCGGCATGCATCTACTTCTTTAGCAGCTAGGAAAGGTGTAAATTTAGATATTATTAAGAGGGCGGCCGGTTGATCGGGCGACTTTCAAGTCTTTGCTAAATTTTATAATCTCCCTATTGTTGATACAGTTGAGTTCATTAAAACTGTTTTTAATTAGTAAGTGTGACATGTATCTTCTTTTTTTTATGCTATTCTTTTGCGATAAGAAAAGGTGATTATATATTTGTTATCCAACAACAATCTTGATGGTAATTTTTTACTTTAAACATCAAAATTATTAATTCATCCGGACGAGACAAACATAATTAAATGATTGTACGAACTTAGCTAGTGAAGTTTAATCGTGATTACGTTGGTCTCGTCTGGAGGAATTCCCTCCCTTTTTAATAGTAAGTGGATTGTTTTTCCCTCCCAAGAGATGAGATAAACTAAAGTTTAATGTTTATTAAAAGTTATCTAAAGCTTTGAACAATGAGTTATTAGACTGTAACCATGGAGAGCGGGACAATCGAGCGATATATATATTTTTTCATATCGATTTAAAATTGTTGTAACGTGTACAGATTGCACGACTACAATTATTAATTCATTCGAACGTGACCAACATAATCACGAATGAACTTCACTAGGTAAATTCATTCAATCGTTTAATTATCTAATAGAAGAGACAAGAGAAATTCAACAAAAAGAGTTCATCAATATTGAATGTAATGGAGAATCATCATCTGAAATATATAGCAAAGATGATACAGAATCATCGGAAAATGAAAAAATTGAAATTGAAATAGATGAAATAAGAAACTGAGCTTTCCAATTCCAAATTTCTCATAGTGCAATTAATGCTCTTTTAAGAATTTTTTTCAAATATTTTCCAAATATAGGTTGGTCTATTGATGCTAGAACATTACTAAGAACTGCGAGAACAACCAATAATAATGATATTATATGTTTATCTCGAGGAGAATATTGGTACTTTGGCTTAAAAATTGTCTACAGATTATTGCAGAACAATATATTAAGCAAAATATGAAATGTGAAAAAATTAATTTAATTTTAAACATAGATGGATTACTCATAGCTAAATCATCAACAAAATTCTAGTTTCAGATAATATATTGAAAAAAGTTTGTATTGTAGGGTGTTTTTATGGAATGGAAAAACCTGAAAGTGCTAATGAATTCTTAAAACAATTCGTTTATGAATTGAATTCTATTATTACTGATGGATTTTCATTTAGGAATTTAATTATTTCTATTAAATTACATGCAATAATATGCGATACTCCAGCAAAATCTTTTCTTTTAAATGTAAAAGGTCATACTGGATATTCCAGCTGCACAAAATGTTTTATCGTTGGAAAGTATATTGATAGAAGGATATGTTTTCCTTTTGAAACAAAAGCATATGACCTTAGGACTGATGAAAGTTTTAGAAAAAAAATAGATTCAGATTACCATAATGAAGGAGTAGCAACAATATTAGAATCAATATCCAATTTTGATATTGTATTAAACGTTCCGTTAGATTGGATGCATTTGGCACTCTTAAGAGTTAAAGCAAATTGATTCTTTTATGGCTAAGTGGAGCATTAAGTGTAAGAATGTCAGAAAATATTATAAAGAACATTTCATCTACACTTATCAACCAAAGACTTCAAATGCCTAGAGAACTTGCCAGAAAACCATGATATTTAGATGAAGTGAAATTTTGGAAGGCCACAGAGTTTAGGCAATTCTTTTATATACAAGATCAATTGCTTTATGCACAATTAGCGGAATACGAAAAGATATTATATTAAACTTTTTATTATTACACGTAGCAACAACAACAACACTGGTCTCTTCAATAAATGTAATAACAAATTATATAAAATATGCATTAGAACTTTTAGTATATTCTGTTGAAAACTTTCAAATAATATATGGGAAAAATTATGTCTCATAACATCCATAGCTTACTTCACTTAGAAAATAATGCAAAAGAATTTAGAATTTAGATAATTTCAGTGCATTTCGATTTGAAAGTTTCCTGTACAATTTAATATGCATGCTAAGAAAAGCAGACAAACCTTTGCATGACAATGAGACAAACTATGTCTCCGATACAGTGAAATTACTTCAACAAAATTTCCATTTGGAGTGATATCAACAAATAAAATAATTTTAAAAAAGAAACATAATAATAGAATATTGAGTGATGATTTGAAGAATTTAACTTGTAAAGAATTTAAAATAGTACAATTAGAAACATATTTCATAAATTGTAATGATGAAAAGAATTGTTACTTCATCTTAAAGATAAGAGTTTAATTAAAGTTGTTAATATTGTAAAACTTAAGAATAGTGAAATTTATATGGTTATAAAACAATGCGAATTTAATGGAAGTGTATATATATCATCATGGCCATCAAAACATTTATAGAAAAGGAAAGTTTATTTTCTTGTTCAATTACAAATATTCACAAAACAGTTTGGAAAATGATATTGCATGACAATACCAATATTTGTATTCCATTTCATCTCATTGATCATTTTAATAGGTGAACTTTATTTGTGAGGTAAGAAAAATGAAAATACATTTAACTTAACAAGGTGTAACAATGACTGTCTAATATTTTAAAAGTTGATAGGAGATTTAAATCTAAGACGATTTTGTAATTACCACTTTTCCATTCCAAGCTTAGTTTTCAAGATATTCAATAATAAAGATATTAGTGAGACAGAGACAAACAGTTAGTTGAAGTTAGATAGCAAAACTCTGTCTTACTTAAACTATGTGTCTATCTCTGTTTTACTAATAATATTTTTATTATTGAATATCTTGAAAAGTAAGCTCCAATTAGGAAGGTGGCTAAGGACTTTTCGACTTAGTTTAGTGTCAGGAATCACCTCTTAACAGGAAGTATATTTATTTCTGGACACCCTGTATATTCAATGATAAAAGTATTATTAGTTAGACGGCGGTATAGCTGTACCAAGCGAGAGTGAGCCATTTAAGTTTTTTTTAGGAGAAAATAATTTACAACTTAAATTCATGTACTTTTATAAAAATTAATTATTTCAACTTATTTTTCAGGTAAAAGAATCAGAAATTTCAAATAATTAAATAATAATATTATTATAATTCATTAATTTTCTAAATAATATATTTAAAAATAAGTTTCCTCCTAAATTTATATATACATGGTGTTGCAAAACAATATCACTTCCTTTAAGAAGGTTGCTCCTGAGGATGGACAAAATCTGAAAGCTCATTATCTTTTTTCAATATAAAGCTTAATTTGAGAGATACTAAATGGTAAAGGCACCAGTAATTGGAAAGAGACAGACAAATAGTTGAAGCAACACAATACCACTCTGTCTCACTTCTATCTGTCTGCCTCTTTCCAACTACTGGCGCCTTTACCATTGAATATCTCTCAAATTAAGCTTTAAATCAAAAAATGGTAATGAACTTTCTGATTCTGCCCATCCTCAGGAGTAACCTTCTTAAAAGAAGTGATGTTGTTTTACAATATAAGTATGTATAAATATATTATGCATATAGTATGTACAATATAAGTATGTGTAAATGTATGCATTAAAGAAATTTATTAATAAAAAAGATATAAAAGGATTAATTATATTTTTTTTCAAATATGAATAAATAGAATAGAAACGTATTCAAAATGTGGTACTAAAACATGGCTGAAATATGTTCAGAATGTGTCAGAAATGTTCTAAATACAATCAGCGGAAGCTTCCTGAAACATTCAATAAGCGGACATGGTTATGTATTTGAAAATTTTACGGAATGATAAGGATGATATGTGGAACATCTTTGACACATTCAAAATATCGGTTCAAACGTTCCTAACACGAATATGATACATTGTTTGCTATGTGGGAAGGCAGCATGCAGAATAATTTTAATTAAAAATTTAATACTTTTTAACACTTACCATTGAATTCACCCTTTTTGGATATCCTCCTCTTGTTATGGGATGGCTTCCCTTTGAATAAAAAGTTGCTAAGCTTTTGCTAAACTTGTTTAATTTATCATTAAGCCAACACCACATAAGCACATTCACTACATGAACAATTTTAATGATTTACACCTGTTAAATTAACACCATGAATTAATCACTTTAATAATTATGACTTTAATTAATGCAATAAATTGTGAAATTATTGGACCGCCAGTGTCCACGAAATCTCACACGCGTTGGACTAAGTATACTTATTCTTTACAGTCATCTGTAGTAAGTAAATATGGTACAAGGGCAAAAGGTCAACTACTACAATTACTGAAATTATTGTGAGAATCCGCACCACAGATTGTCCGCACATTGTAGTAGGCAGGTAGGAACCTACTTTATGAGCACACGCCGGCATAGATGGCGCTTCGGTCTCTTCTATCGGTTCCTCACTGCAACGCACGCAGCTCTCTGTCTCTTTCTGGTATAAGCATCTCTACTGGACACACGTGCAATCGTAACCTCCGTTAGATATCAAGATAAATCGTGGTTGTCTATTTTATTATCTATCTAACTTACCCTCACGATACCGCACTTATCCAGTTCACAGTGCATAATGTATATAATTAAATTGTGTGGTATGGAATCGCCACATTATAATACATTAGGCGCCATCTAATGGTGCCTATTTCCAACTACTGAATTACTGATTACCGACTATGGTAATGCGATGAGAAATTAGGAATTCTAATTCAATTTTTAAATGTTTCATTGTTTAATCAACCTTATTCATGAAAATCATGTCCCTTTTGTATTATATATTATATTAGTTTTATAAAAATATTTTTGTTCAAGTATTTCCGACAAATTTTTATGCGTTTTGCCTTTCCATTTGATATTTTTAGGATAAGAAAAAGTATAAGAAGAAGGCATCTTCGTTTTAATACATTTATTATAACTAATTAATCTTCAATTTATTATCGCTTCACATTTCACTCTCTAGAGATTTTATACATATATATATATGTGAATGATTAGTATAATATAATACTAAAAATTTTATAAAAAATATTTAATATATATTACCATTGATTTTCTTTTTAAGCTCATTGTGCTTTTTTTATTAGCACAATCGCTACCCATTATGACATTTGGATGCATTCGTTCTAAATTGAATTTGAAATTGGTTGTGTTACCATTTCCTTTTACCTTATTCTGACTAATCTTACATTTTCCACCTGCTGATGTTTTAATAAAAACTTACACACGATACTTTTTGATGACATTAAAATAAATAATTTCCACAGTGTGATTAATATAATAATTTAAATAAATGTTCTTTTCAGATAAATATTTCTGAAAATGATTTTAAATTAAAAGAATTGTTTTAAATAGCAAATCATAAAAAAAAGTAATTTAAATATATTCTAAATTTATAATATTTTAAAATTGATTTATGTAAAATTAAAAAATTAAAAAGAAATAGATGCATTATTCTATTCTAATATCAATATATTAAATATCGATACACAAAGCTCGATACTTGTCATGTATCGATACTTTACTATGCGATACATATCGATACGATATATCGATATAATTGGATAATATCGCTATCTCTAATAGAAACCGATTAGAGTTTCTTAAGAGGATCCTTACTCGACGAAAATCGTACTTTTCACTTTTCTTCCTTAAAAATAAACGGATTTGAAAACTATTTGGTACACATAATGTGGAAATAATATAAAAAAAAGAGGTTATTTCGAAATCAGCCAGGGCAACGTCATTACAAAAAAGATTAAAGAATCGATTGAGTCTGGTCTTGATAAAAAATTCCAAGAAATGTGAAAATAAAGCGAAAAGTACGAAATGTTGTAAAATTGTTAAAAATATTGCCCTGTTTTATCTCGAAGCAGATAAAACAGCAAATATTGGGTCGTATAGATTGCGTAGCACAAAAATTTCATAAGTGAGACAAAGATAAAAGATCTCTTTTTCAATTCGAATTAGTTAAGACATAAATCGTTCTAGGTCGGATAAGGATCCTCTTAAAGGCAATTGAATTTAGGTAATGCAAACATGGTTTTATAAAATTGTAGCACTTTCTTTGAAGGTTAACTTCTACAATTTAAATCAAGTCCAAAAGTTCTGTGCCACTTTTCTATCTAAAATTTAGTTTTCGGAATATTTAAAACTAAAACTGACATTAGTTGGACAGAGATAGACACAGAGTTCAAGTGTGATAACAATCATTCTAACTTTTATTTGTATCTCTTCAATTATTGGCCTATCTCTGTTTAACTAACAGCATTTTTATTATTTAAATTTTAGGAAATTATGCTTTGGATTGAAAAATGGTAAAGGACTTTTCATCACGATTTACCTTCAGGAGTATCCTTCTTGAAGAAAATGCGATAATTTTACATACACCCTTTACAATCTTAGCCAATATAAATTCTACCGTATTTGACGTGTTGCTATCGAATAAGAATCGGTCGTAAACGCCTTCGTGATCCGACAGTTTGTCCGGACGCAAGGCATAGGCTTGATGTATACGGGCATCTTCGCGCGATTTATTAGCTCATAATAGATTCAATTGTGTATCAACGGCACAGTTCTATAAATCGTATTTTAGGACTGTTTATCGAGTTGAAGCTCAATAAAGCCGCTATTTAAATATAAATTTGAATTTTTTAGTATAGCGTGCTTATCTCTGACCGGGAAAAACCTCCTCTAGGTCTAGAGTGTAGCTGTTGGTTTTGCCGAAATCAGAAAAATCCACTGCTGCCTAATTAATCTTTGTGCTAAATACTAACCGTTAGGAAATTCACCTCCTCTCAGCGGCTCAGCTAAATATCTATGTTACATCAATTAATATTATTTATGTATTACAAGAAAAATTGTTGGTGGTTTTCGGCTGGAATCAACTGTCGAATAGAATCGAATAGAATCACTTTTTAAATAAATATTATTTCTGCTTCATCATACAATTTAAGTAAAGTTTGTAAAAATTGCCAATGGCAAGTTCTAAGCTTTTTATCGAAGGTCAAAAATTAGCCATCAAAGTGTTAATTCATTGAAGTATATTGTGAGCAATGTTCTATTTTACTTTTAGTTATTGCAAGTGTATTCTTGCAGCTATTGCTGATTACTATAAGGATCATTGACTTTATTTTACGTGACTAATTGCAATAATTGCAGTAAGAAATAATGTCAAATATTTCTTAGAATTTTTGCAGTTTACTCTAAGTGTACTGTATGCTATTTTGGAACAGCTTTTAAGTATACTTGCAGTATTTTCAATAATAACAGAACACCCTTTAAGTTCTTTCATTATAGTTATTTCATTCTTCAATTATATTATTATTATATTACAGGTTTTTGAATCATTTTCAATCGTTTTCTTTAATTCATAAAGAAATGCTTGCTGTATTAGCAGCTGTAACAGAAGTAATTAAGCAGAATGGAGGAACTGAAACATCTACTGAATATTTTGCTGCATTGGTAAACTTAGAATATAATTTTTATTATTTTATAAATTGATTATCTTCTTTTACTTTTAACTAAAATTGAATGAAATTATAACTTTTTTTAGATGAGTACGTTAGAAGCAGTAGAAGATGATACTTCTGCAGCAGCTGTACTTTCTTTACTGAGTATGAATTTAAAGAGCGTTCCTAAAAGTGTTTTAAATACCAAGTTTGGAACTACTAGTCAAATTATCCTTCAAATTCTTACAAAGTATATAACATTGGAAAATTATTTAATAGTTCGTCATGTAAGTTGATTCAATTTGACTAAATAACTATATTATACAATTTTTATTTAAAAAGTTTTTAAATTTTAGTGTGTACATTGACTTTGTATAATATTAAAAGTGCAAGAGACTGCAATATGGTTAGATTCTTCTACATTGCAAATATTGGATGTTGTACTATCATTGTGTGTTCATGCAAAACCAAAAGTGAGAAAGACGGCTTAGCATGGCATATGTACCATACTTAAAGGTAGTGATATTATGAAAAGTGACAATTCACCTGCTTATCATCCTGCTGCTTCTCAAGTAGCAAAGCATTGCTTGACACAGTTAAAAGTCACTGGTGATTCAGGTGGTATAACAACTATTCTTCATACTTTAACTTTGTTAAAAGATATTTTCCATCAACTACCAAAATCATATGTAAAAACTATATGTGAAGAATTATTAAGAATAATGGTTCTGAAAAATGTTTTGATAACATCATGTTGCCTTCAAACATTACATGGTTTATTTGTGTCAAGGCCATCAGAAGCAATTTTACCAGCAGAAAGGAATGCACAAATTATTACAGCTCTTTACGATTACCAACCTTCTTTAAATGATACTCAGACCATACTTGCATGACTAACTGTGATGAAAGAAGCTCATTGCAATTTAGCCCATACATCTTTAAATTTATGTGCGTCAACCATACCAAAAATATTAGAAAAATGTGCTGAGTTATGGTTATCGGATAAACAAGAAGTGTTTTCAGGAACTTCACATACTGTTAAAGTAATTTTAGAAGATTGCATTGGGCCTCTTTGTGAAACTGAAGAATTAGCAAAAAATTATAGTTTCATATTAGGTCAAGTAATTGAAATTATACAAAAAGCTATAAGTTATCAGTATTTAGCAGCCTGGTATCATATTTTACAAATAATAGCTGTGCTTTTCCAAGTAATTGGTAAAACTAATCATAAACGTCTTACTGAACTTTTACAAATTCTGCCAAATTTACGAACTATGCACAACATCACATATGTATCAGATGTAGAATATGCAATTGGTGCAGCTATCAAATATATGGGTCCAGAAACTGTATTAAGAATTCTTCCAATAAAATTAGAAGACGGATCTATAAATTTACATAAAACTTGGATGTTACCATTATTGAAAGAATGTATTTCTGGTAGATCACTTTCATTTTTCATTGAAAATTTATTACCACTCGCAATTATTTGCGAACAGAAATCAAAGGATTTAGAACATGGAAAAAAATATGAAATTTGTTTACCACAAATATGGTCTATCCTTCCTAGTATTTGTAATAATGTAAATGAAGTTAAGACTAATTTTGCGAGTATCGCTAAAATAATGGGTGGTATTTTAACTGATAATAAAGATTTAAGAGTGACTGTGATGGCTGCTTTGAGAAAACTAATTTCCAAAGCTACAGAAAATAATAATAAAGATGATATAGCGGTACTTTCAAGATTCTCAAAGAATTATTTGCTGTTATTATTTAATTTATACACAAAAAAAGCAAATGGAACAGACGAAGAAGGTCAACGCCTTGCTGCATTCAATACAATAAAAGCATATTTAACAATAACAAGTAAAGATCTAGCAGATGAATTATTCGATCGTGCTTTTGAAATGTTAAAAGATTCTACAAAAGAAGACTATTTTAAAGAAAGTGTAAATGATTTAAAAAGGTTATTATGTGGGTACACTGAGAGTAGTAAATTACAAATATTATATGATAGTTGTGTACCTTTTCTAAAAGATATGAAGCATCCAAAATCTCAGAAGAAGGCTTATAGATTCATAGAAGAAATTTTATCAAATGATAAAGACATTTGTAAAAATTATATCCTAGAACATCGCAAAGATATACAAAAAATGTTAATTTCTACAGCAACTACTGTAATTACATCTAGTAGAACAGCAAGACTCAAATGCTTAATACATTTAGTAAAATTGCATCCCCGGCTTGAGAAAACAAAGTTCTTAGAAGCCATTGTTCCTGAAGCTGTTTTATGTATAAAGGATATAAATGAAAGGTGCCGGACTACTGCTTATCAACTTTTAAACATAATTGCTGAAAAATTAATAAGCAATGAAGAACACTTACAGGATTATATAAAAATGTTAATGACTGGTTTAAGTGGTGATTCAAAATATTGCACTTGTAGTTTATTAGCTCTTACTTCTGTTACATATAATTTCAATGGTAAATATTAATGATAAAAAGTTTTTGTTATAGAAACGGGTTTATTATTAATAATTTTTTTATATTAAAAATTTTAGGAACACTAGGTATAGAAACCATTAAGGAAATATTACAAAATGCTTGCATACTTGCAAAATCTCCTACAAAACAAATAACAGAAGCAGCTTTGTCATATATAAAAGTTTTTAGTTTTGTAATGCCTACTGTTATTGTTGCACCAATGCTACCTTTAATGGTAAGTACTAATTAATTAATAAAGTATTAAATTATACTTCGAATTTTATTAAACTTATTTTATTAATTTAATTTTTAGTTTGAAACGTTTTCTGGTATGAATGATGACTGTAAAAGACATTGTAGACAAAAAATTCGGGATATTATAACAAAATTTATAAGAAAATATGGTTTTCAAACAATAGCAAGCATGGTTTCAAATTCAGATGCTATGTTACAAAAACTTTTAAAAAATATACATAAAGTAGAAGAAAGAAAGAAAAAACTCAGAGAATTAAAGAAGCAAAAACAAGAAGACCAGGATCATGAATTTGATCCAAAACTACGTCCAAGAACGTAATATATATTAATTTTATGATTATATTTGAATATAATTTATATAAATTTATTATATTATACTAAAACTACATAAATTTTATCTACAGTTTAGACGATTTAATAACTGACAGTGAAAACGAATTCGATGATGAAGATGAAGAACAAAAGAAAACTTACAATAGAAAATCGAAAAAAGAAGCTTGGATTCAAGAAAAAAATGAAGATATTGTGGATTTTATTGACCCTGCAGCAACAAGAAAAATAACTTGTAAACTAAATATAAATATTTTAACTTACATACTTTTGAGGGTAAACCGAAATAAAGAATTCCTTACCACTGTTTAACTAAGAGCTTGATTGTAAAAATATTTGAAACTAAAGATAGAGTGCTAGTTAGACAAAGACAAACCGTTCGTAGAAGTGAAATAAGACTACTCTGTCATTTGTCTATCTCATTTCAGATGTCTGTTTCTGTCTAATTAACCACTTGCGCTATAAAGATGTACCACGCACGTCGAGATACTTTTGTTGCAAAACCGCCAGCAACATGTATACCACGTCGATAGGCATTTGCCACATATTATATTATAGAGCGCGGCACGGCTACCGAAAGTTAAATCGTAGCGCAAGTGGTTAATAATGCCATTGTATATCTTGAAAATTTATAAGGCACTTTTCGACTCGGTTTACTCTTAAAAGTAACCCCCTTTTGGAACACGTAATAATGTTATGGGAAATTTAAAGGGGTTGTAGAGGGAGTGATTCTAAAACAACTCATTTACCGCATTTTTGGTCTGAAGTTTAGTTTTAGTAATATTTAATTATAAAGATACTATTAGTTAAAATCAGACAGAGAGTTGAAGCGAAACAAAGAGAATGACATCTCACTTCAACTAATTAACTTTCTCTGTCTAACTAATAATTTTTATCATTGAATATCTTTAAAACTAAGCTTCCAATCAAAATATAATAAATGAACAAACATTATAGAATCATGCCTTTTATAATTCCTTAAAGTTTCATGTATCATCATTACACCGTGTATATTATTTTTTAATGATTCGATTAAAAAATAATTATTTTAGCCACGAATCCGATCATATCAAACTCACAAAAGGATCAGAAAACACCTTTGGAGAAAAGAAAGGATGCCGATTTCAAAATAGCGCCCGATGGGCGTTTAATTATAACCGAAGAGAAAAATGATAAAGATGACTATTTCAAGATCAATGATATTGATGATAACGATGACAGTGATGATAATTATGATTTAGAAAATAATGTTGATAGTAATTCAAATAATTATTTTTAGTATAAATGAAAAATATATTATATTTTATATTATATATTTGTATGTGTAGCTGGTGATAAGAAGCAATTTTTAAATCCAGTTAAAAGGAAACGAAAGCAAAGTGAATGCTCCGATGCTAGGAGTGCAAAAGGTCAAGCCACTTCAAAGTATCAACGTATGAACATCTGCATTATTTATAAATATACAAATATAAATTTGTTTTTTTTTTTTTTTATAATATATTATTTTCTCTCATTTTAGCTGATGGTTCGGGAATTCATAGACCTGTAAAAATAAATAAAAAGGACGCTCTACCGGGTTCGGAATATCGATCTAAAAAGGCTAAAGGAGATATTAAGAAAAATAATAAACCAGATCCTTACGCCTATTTGCCACTTACACGATCTGCATTAAATAAAAGGTAGTAATTTTGTAAAATTTAACTATTTTTATAAAACTAAATTTATAACTTTTTATTTAGGAAAAAGAAGAAAATGCAGGAAAATTTTTAAATATCATTTCTGGTGCAAAGAAAGGAGCAACAATTGGTACAAAAACTAAAAGAAAAAGATTACATTAAATAATTTTATTAAATGCATATATTGAAATGTATGCATGTAACGATGTAATAAATATGTTTTGTTAAATTATGTCGCATTACTAGCTGGTTATTTAGAGCCATCAATAGGATGCGTAAGATTCCAGTTAAGGCCTTGGACATCATAGTAGTTGACATTATGAAGACGGAGAAGTTATGGGTAAGGCAGACTCAAAGAGCTCACCTTATCAAAGAATTAGAACTAGTTAACAAAAAAATCTGATTGCCTACAATTCATCCATTTAACTTCGTTTATTGACCATGAAGAAATCTTACGAATCGAAGGTAGATTGAAAAATGCCTCATTAGATTTTGATGTCAAACATCCAATCTTGCTTCCCCGAAACTGTGAATTATCGACCTTAATCATCTCGGATGTACACGAAAGCATCTTACATGGTAGAGTATAATTAATGATATCCATAATTCGTCAAAAATATTGGATCTTAGGGAGTCGGAATTCGATGAAGTCCATAATAAGTCGTTGCGTACGTTGTGCACGATATAGAGCCTTACTGAGTCAATTGCCCAGATCCAGGATAGCTCCAAGCAGTCCTTTTTCTATAGTAAGAGTAGATTATGCCGGTCTTTTCATCATCACAACTTGACAAGGCCGAAAGGATCGCATTTATAAGAGGGTTTTCTGATCGTATTATCGGCCGTCGAGGCTTATGTTCGTTGATGTACAGCGATTGTGGTTCGAATTTGGTCGGTGCGGACAATCAATTAAAACAGGTTTTTAATTCTCGATTACCGGAATCGTCCAAAATTATTAACGCTCTAGCATCTAAGGGAAACGAATGGAGATACAGGGTGTCCGAAAAAAAGGAGACATTTTTTGAGAGTTAGTTCCTGGCGCAATTCTAAGAAATTTTTTCTTTTGGCATTTTTTGATTTAAAGTTTTATTTCTAAGATATTCAACAATAAACATTCCACTAGTTAGACAGAGACACTCCTATAGTTGAAGTGAGGTGGCGCCGCTCTGTCCCGCTTCAACTATCTATCTGTCTCTTTCTAACTAATGGTATCTTTATTGTTGAATATCTCAAAAATGAAGCTTCAAATAAAAAAATGCCAAGAGAAAAAAGTTTTTAGAATTGCGTCAGGAACTACCTCTCAAAAAAGTCTCCTTTTTTCCGAACACCCTGTATAATCTTCCTGGTGCATCCCACTTTTTGCCGGGCAGGTTATCATGACGTACGCAGAATTTAAATCTTGATTATACAAATTAAGGCCATATTAAATTTTCGACCCCTATGCGAATTGAGCGATGACCCTAATGATCTTGAAGCGCTTACTCCCGATCATTTTTTAACCGGAAAAGCTATTTTAACATTACCAGAAAGGTCAGTTGAACAAATACCGACCAGCAGATTAAACCGTTGGAAACAGCAATTACAATTCCTTGAGAAAATATGGCTAAGATGGTCACGAGGATACTTGCACCAACTGCAATCTGTTTCAAAATAGCAACAGAGAACTAACCAAATAAGGATTGGCTCATCGGTTCTGATCAGCGATGAACAATATCCTACCTCAAAGTGACTCTTAGTTCGAGTCACTCCAAGTACACCCCGGTAATAATGGGTTAATAAGTGTGGTTACTGTAAAGACAGTTAAGTCTGTATTGAAACGTCCCATAGTCTAATTATGCGTCTTATCTGTCGATTAAAAGCTAAATGAATTTATACTTTATCATTGCGGTAAAATATTGTAATAAATTGCCAAAAGGCTTGTCAACTCAAAACTTATTCGTTACGTTAAAGCAAGCGTCGATCTTTAATTTATAATTTATAATTTTTTTTTAAGGTAGCAAATTAAACCTTCAGCGTTCCATGTAAAGGGTCCGGTCGACGACCCCTACTCAACTTCGATATGGTCGGTGATTATAAACGACACCGAGACGGGCGGAATGTTATGAATTCTAGCATAAAAGCGTCGGCATTGCGTAAGATTTCGAGCGTTGTTGGGTGATTAAAATGCCCTGGACCGATTTAAAATCCTCCAACTCTCTTCACATTTTTGTCAACATGACTAGCTGATATCTAACAGATCGTCAATATTATCGAACTTTTTAAATCGATCTATATTACAAACTGAATCTTTCCCTTCTCGCAAGATGTGAGGAAAGTCAGGATTTATATAAACAAGGTCATTTCTTTTGTAATCGTAATCGCCTATTACGATTCGAGTAACAAACTAACAGATTCTGTAAATAAAGTGACGTAAAATTTATAAACAGAGTTAATTTAATCCAAATAAATTATTTAACATTTGGTTAGATAATTTATTTATCTTTCGAAAAGAGTTATTAACAGATAATATCAAGTAAAATGAGAGATTGGGGTGGAGACGGTCTTCCCTCTTTCTCACAGATAATTTAATGTCCGGTAGCTACTCCAAAAACTCATGTGTGCAAGTTTCTCCAATCGAACGAAGCAGTAGCAGGGTGAAATGAATAGATAACAGATTAACTATCAAGATTTTTATTAAACAATTAATTCGCACTTACATAAGCAAAATAAACCGGTTTAGGAGTAAAGTAATTGCTGGTGTCCAGAATTACCTATTATAACGATAGTCGCTTCTGCTGGCCAGAATAACCTAAGGAATGTATTATAAATTTGTTATCCCAGGTGACCTCGCAATAACAAGCAAGACTAGAAAATGTTCTTTTAGTCTTCTCGGTTTGAAGGAAACGGGGTGGTTTTTAATTCTATCTAGGAAAGCCTAAGTAGAACCTTGACAACACTATTGCTATCGAGAAAGAGCATTATTAGCTAGCATGCGGAGACGGACCAATTGTTGTCCTAGCGTGTTTCTTTAGACATGCAATCATCAAATTTTAACAGCAAATGTCTTTTATCCTTTTTTATATTCAGGAATTTTTTCAGTTTATTCGGTTTGGTGGAACACATTGTAAAAGAAAATTAAAAAACTTGGTTTTCTTTAGAAAACTTAATATTTAAACAAATTAATACTTTTTTACTAGTAAAAAACTTTATAAACAATTACTTTTTTTATAATAAATGCGTATTATGTTACAGAGATGCCAATAAGATTAGGAAATATGCCAAAGAAATCAAATTGTATTAATTATTATCACTATCCTCATTAATAACTGCACACTTTCCTGTATTATTAAAAATACAATTCAAAATTTCTGCTGGTTTTGCAATTTTTAACAAATATCGAGCATCCGATAGATAAATTATCGCTGCTACGTGAGAACAGCAACCAACTGTGCGTCTGTCATTTACACAATCACAGCAATATCGAGAAATTCCATAAACCATATTTAAGACACTTATTCAAGTATACAGGGTGTCCCAGAGAACTGGGCCGAGCTATATCTCTAAAAGTATTGGAGATGGAAAAAAATGTATTAGGTCAAAATTAAATGGCATTAAACGCTACACGTTCCTATGAAATTTTTATGCATTTTTGTGCATCGGTGCAGTTGTAAGGTGCAATTGATTTTTTTTTTAATGGAAAACTAATTTTGAATACATTAATAGATGCAATTTTTCATCCTTTACAAAACATACTAATAATGTTATGTCGAAAAATAGTTAATTTCGGTATTATTATGACATGATATCGATAAGATATCATATCATTTCACACTACTTACCCTACAGGAGATGTTCAAATGGCCCTCCACCGCACTCTAAATATTTCTTTATTCTTTTCTGCATGCTTTTTATCATTTTCTGTATTTGTCTTTCTGTAATTTGTGATATTTCTAATGTTATACGTGTTTGAATTTAATATTTAGAATATTTAAAGTTAAAATAATACCGAAATTAACAATTTTTCGACATAACATTATTAGTATGTTTTGTAGAGGGTGAAAAACTGCATCGATTAATGTATTCAAAATTAGAGTTTTCTATTAAAAAAAAAAGTGCAATTTCACCTTGCAACTACACCGATGCACAAAAATGCATAAAAGTTTCATAGGAATATGTAGCGCTTAATGCCATTTAATTTTGATGCAATACATTTTTCTCCATCTCCAATACTTTCAGAGATACAGCTCGGCCCAGTTCCCTGGGACACACTGTATATTGTTGATTTGTGAAACCAAAATATAAGAAATAAACAAAAATGTGCTATGACTATAATAAATAATATATATAATATTAATTATAAATAGTGAAGACCGATAATTTTAAACTAAACTATTTAATTTCCAAAAGAATGATACACTTTAACCTCGATGAGATGATAATAGTGATTTTATAACTATAAAGTGAATCAAAATCAGATGGAAAGAATATATAAGAATATTAAATAATTGAAATAAGAAAGGGATATTTGCAAGAGATAGGGAATAATTAACGAATAAAATTTTGTGAAATCTTCAACTCTTCTTTATCTAAAACTTGAATACTATAAATACTCATATTTAGTAGTCGCGAAAACTGTTAGGATGTTTATGTTTACTGATTCGATTAGTTATACTAATGGAAGGAAAATCCTTGCAACAGTAATTAATTTGATTATTGAAATATTATCCAAATAAATAGATTTTTAATGTACACAATAATTTAGAAATACGTAAAATGATATTAATTACGATATTTTTGTTGTTGTCTCTCTTTTGTTCAGAATACATTCAACCATTTCTTACATAAAAATTTTGAGCCATATTTTTAATAATTCAGAAAAGAAATAAACTTTATCATAAATAAAATAAACTTATTCAGCAAATAACGACTGGCCTGTCAGTGGCACCACGTGAGTGTCACCGGCAATTAATGAGTGGCCTATCAATTGCACCATGTGAGTGTTATCGACAAACAACGACTGGTCGTCTGCCTATGACACGACGTTGATGTCACCGGTCGTAAAAGTGTTAATGAGGGTAGTGACAATGATTAATCCAATTTGATTTCCTTGACATATTTTCTAATCTTATTAGCATCTTCGTAACATAATACGCATTTATTATAAAAAATGTAATGATTTATAAAAAGTTTTACTAATAAAAAAGTATTAATATGTTTAAATATCAAGTTTTCTAAAGAAAACCAAGTTTTTTAATTTTTTTCACAATATTCCACCAAACCGAATAAACTGAAAAGATTGCTGAGTATAAAAAAGTATGCAAGACGTTTACTGTTAAAATTTGATAATTGCATTGTAACACGTTTCCCTGCACTCCTGCCTGAATGCAGTGAGAGGGTGTCACCTTCGGCCTGTCTTCCCTTGCGGTAACTTCCTTCAGGGCGCCAACTGGTTAGATCGGGCAACCAGCAGCTCACTCTCCTGAAACCTCCTTTCCTCCGGGAATCAGGGAAGAATTCTTGTTACATTCGATACCGTCAAGAGAAGAAATTTAGAATTAAAATCAAGATGCAAAAAAAAATGCGTTAAGTAGTTTTCTTCTTCCACAAAATCCTTCATATAAAAAAACCTTTATATTAATTGAATTCTCTTAATAAATATTATACCAATAAAAAAGAATTAATTGTTGCATTTCCTTAAAAAAAAAAATATATATATATATATATATATATTTATTGAAAAATATTACTCATTACAAAACCTACTTTATTATTACTTAAATTCTGTTAAAAAGGATTGAAATCAAATGTTAAATAGAGTTAAGTGTGTAATCTTGATTCTCAGCACATAGTTTCTCAGCAAAACGCTTACAATTTTTTTTAGATAATTTTCAATCAATATGCTAATAATTATATTATAGATAATTTATAAACAATTTGTTTATAACTTTTTTATAGAGAACTTGGAGAGCCTTCATGCTTTTTTAAATAACATATGATTTTAAAAGACATTGTTCCAACATCAACTATAGAACTTGATGTATTATCACCAATGTATTCTGTTTGATGAAATTTCTAGACAACTTTGATGATTATTTGTCGGCCAGAGTAGCATTTTTCTCTACCAGCAGTTAGAAATTCATGTTGACAAATTTTCTGTTCTCTTCAAATAGTAGCTGCGAATTCATACCATATTCATATATTTTAAGGAGTATGAAATTTTAAATTAAAATGATTATTATTTTGTGTTATTTTAAAGATCATGGAGGCTCGCCAAGTCAAAAATTGTAAGCATGCTGCTGAGAAACTATATGCTGAGAATAAAGATTACACACTTAATTTTATTTTACATTTAATTTCAATCCTTTTTAATAGAATTTAAGTAAAATAAAGAATTTTTTGTAATAAGTAACATTTTTTAATAAATATATTATTTTAAGAAAATATAACAATTAATTCCTTTCTATTGGTATATTTTTTATTAAGAGAGTTCAATTAATAAAAAAGTTTTTTTGTATAAAGGATTTCTTTTGGAAGAGGATAACTACTTGGCGTCTTTTTTTTGCATCTTGATATTTTTTAGAAGATTTCGCTAATTTTTGTAAGTTTAAACAATTAAAAATTTAATTTTAAACAATTAAATTTAACTTATCTTAATTTACATTGCTACATTTATCGATTAATTGTTTATGCATTATATAGAAATGTTAAATAACCATCTTTAGTTAGCTCTTTTCAATTATTGCTTTTTTCGATAAAAATAAACAAAAACACCCCAGATTCTGCGGTGCCGAGTGTGTTCAACTTATTCTCAATTTTCCTCTTAGAATCGAGAATCGGTCGAGATGCAATAACGATGTAACCGCATCGTTACAAAAGATTCTCAACGAAGGTCCGAAGTGGCCTCCTTCTCGCTTGTCTCCTTTTCCATGTATTTTAGTTAATATTTGAATCTATTCTATTCTGTGTTAGAATTTTTGATAGTAATGCTTCTAAGTTCGATTATTGCAACTCTTAGCCAACAGTGACTCTACTGGACAATTTAAGTACAACTGACTCGACTTCTACAATTCTTCAACTGAACTGATTCTACGATTCTATGCAACTGAAGAATAACTGTACGACTGACTTCTATTAATTGACTCTTCGCTTCAGCAGTTTTGTTCGTTTTTTTGTAAATTCACTTACCTCATTTTCAAATTTTTCGGGCCTGGGATCGGTAAAGGTGGGGTTTCGTTGAGTCAAAGATAACTACAAAATTGTTTTAAAATAATATGACTTTATTATGGGCGTTGAAAAACCCCACATGCGTGGTAGGGAAAAACGCCCCCTACGCCGGCTTAGGGCTAGTACAGCTCTAGCCCTTAATCGTTCCTATAAAATCGTTAGCGATTTACCTTATTTGTGGAACAAAGACTTTGAAATGGTACCTTGGGAACAGCCGAGAATATCATATTTGGAATTGAACCCTATCCTCGTTTCAAAATAATCCAGCTGAGGATTCAGCCCTTTTCCTTGCTCACAAGTTATTAACCTCACGCTCAATCGAGCGCTCTTAAAACTAAGAACGCACGCAAAAGATGTTTCTTCTTATCTTCTTCATTCTTTCTTCAGAAACGCCAAATACTGTATCGCCTACAAGCTTCTACCAAACACATTGCTGCCACTTACTGCTCTCTTCATTGTTCACTTTCATTTCCCCTTTTATTCGCATAACCTCACTCTAATCCTTCGTCCTTCCACTCACTCGTATCGCTCGCTGAGAGTCTTCGTATCTACAGGGTGTTTCAGTGAAGTACGGCCAAATTTTAAGGGATTGTAAAGGGGGTGATTCTAAGACGATTTTTCATTTACCACATTTTGATTCGAAGCTTAGTTTTTGAGATATTTAATGATAAAGGTATACTATATTAGTTAGACAGAGAGAGAGAGAGAGAGAGAGAGAGAGAGAGAGAGAGAGAGAGAGAGAGAGAGAGAGAGAGAGAGAGAGAGAGAGAGAGAGAGAGAGAGAGAGAGAGAGTCAATTGGTTGAAGTGAGATAGCGCCACTCTGTCTCGCTTCAACTATCTATCTGTCTCCGTCTAGCTAATATAGTATCCTTATCATTAAATATCTCGAAAATTAAGCTTCAGATCAAAATGTGGTAAATGAAAAATCGTCTTAGAATCACTCCCTCTACAACCCTTTAAAATTTGGTCATACCTCACTGAAGCACCCTGTATAAGAACACCCCACCCTAATCACATATACATTACCGTCCAAAAGTTTGCAAGCATATAAGTTTTTATATAATTTCATTTTAAAGTTTATTTATCGACTATTTTTCAATTTTTACAATTTTCATTTCAAGATTCCTGTTATTTTTTATAATATCTTTCTTGTATTTCTACATTGTTTTTAAAACACCAAGAAAAGTTTATTTCTGTTTAAAACTTTTTTTCTCCTAAATTTGTAAGTGCTTCCAAACTTTTGGACGGTAATACTATGCACATTGCAATATGAACCTAAAATCTCCGAAATAAGTTTTCTTTTTTAATATCGTCTATGCAATGTTATTCCCTTTTAAGTTAGCTATACGATTCTCATTGGTTAATTACTCTTTAAGATGAGATACTTTTATGTATTCCTTAGACGGTCATGCACGTGGTGCAAAATGGTTTTGTTTCTTAAGGAGATTTAAGTTACTCCAGAATAGTCTCCAATCTCTTCTCTTCTGTTTAAAAGAAATGGTAATTTATGTCTAAAAGTCATATTGGATGATTCAAGAAAGATTTTAATTTACAATAATCTAGTTTTGAGTTCTTCTATCAAACCTATTTGACATTTCTCTCATTTACTCTGAGATTTCTTTTCCTATAAGATTAATTATTTCAGAATAGCGATTTAGTTACATGAGAACGTAACAGAGAATTTTGTGGTTATGACGAAATTAATAGGACTTGATCGTATTAACTTTAGTTTATTAATAATATTTCGTAATTATATAATTACAATTATATAAATACCTTTAATTATTAATTTTTAATAATTTAACTTTTACATCAAGTGTGCCAGCGAATTAAGAATTGTATATGAATTAGCACCTTTGTAACAGAGCCTAAACTTATTGTCCATAGGGTAATCCACTGTACTGGGCACGAGGCAGCTTTATTTTACGCATTTGTTTCATTTGGCAGAGTTTATTTGAACTAAATCATATGCTACTTATTTTAATATTGCCTGTATTTTGTGAATATAAAACAATCAAGATAAATGCACATATTGTAGTGTCTGCCAGAACTATACGTGACTATTGCTACACAGTATTTAACAACAGTATTTAAACAATTGTATATGTACCACTGATACATAAATGTGCCACCGCTGGTTCAGTCCATTGTGAACATGTTAAATATAATCGAGTATTCGAAAATTTAGGAATATCCTAATTGAACATGTAGAATTTTTCTTTTTAGCAACAAAAATTATTTTGTTAATCGTAGAGTTAAAAAATTCTTTGATGAACTGCAGATTCACCATATTATAGTCTTTCCATATATCATGGCGATTTCAGTTGAGCATGGAAACCATGTTATCAGACAATGATATTGACGTTTGCTAGTCACAATCATTGCGAATAGGATACGCTTCTGCATAGGTTTCGACTCGTAATCTAAATAAACAAAAAGATATATAGAAAATGAACTATTACATGTAAACAATTTAAGAAAAATACTGTATTTCTATATTAATAGATTTAGCACTAAAAGAAAAATATAATTTTTGATAAGGGAGGGGCTCGATTCGACATGGACCACTTCAACACATGTGTTTTCGACGCGTTCACTTTCGACATGAGTTTTTCGATGCGACATTTATCGACACTGAAACTTTCGACGTATTTAATGGGTTTTGTTTCGTTTCTTCCGATGTAACATATTAGTGACAGAATAATTTTCAACGTAAACTAAACTATGATAGTTGATTATGATTTTGCTTGGAATGTGCATATTCATAATAAATGTGTTTTGTATATTTTAACTTTTAAATGCAAATAAATTCATTTTAATTTTTTAATGTTTTATTAAAGAATAATATTTATGTAAATTTAGTGCTATAAATATTTGTGTTAATTATTTATTTTCAATTTATCTCTAAATTTCCGAGCATATAACTCTTATGACAATAGTATTAAATTAATTTTATTTATACGTTATTTTCTTAGATATCTTTTATAAAAATGTTATTTTATTATTATTATTATTATGTTATTTTAAAACGTCTTATGAAGAGAAGTTGATATGATATACAGGGTGTTACAAAATGACTACACTTCCTTAAAGGGGATGGTTCATGAGGCTATTCTAAGAACTTTTTCCTCTTGGCATTTTTTGATTTGAAGCTTCATTTTCGAGATATTCAATGATAAAGATGCCATTAGTAAGACAGAGACACTCCTATAGTTGTAGTTGTATTGTAGTAGTAGTATCCTGTAGTTGAAGTAAGGTGGCGCCGCTCTGTCTCGCTTTAACTATCGGAGCGTCTCTGTCTAACTAATGGCAACTTTAACGTTGAATATTTTAGAAATGAAGCCTCGATTCAAAAAATATCAACAGAAAAAAGTTCTTAGAATAGTCTCAACAACCACTTCTCAAAAAATGTCTCCTTTATTTCCGGTCACCCTTTAGATAGTAAGAGAAAAGCAGAATAGCATCATCTGACATAAAATATTTATCTGCCTATTTATCTATTTATTTGTTTATCTATCTATTATTTATAAAATAGTATTTTTATATATTATAGAATAAATCGAAAATTTTAGCTGATGGACAAGTAGCAAGGGATTCCGTTTTTAAAATGTGATTTAAAGAATGTGTGTAAGTTCTATGATATTCGGTATGTGTATAAGAATAGCATATTGAATTTACAAATTTAATACGAACGAAAATTATAATTCGGTTATTTTATCTCAAACTTATTTCAGATTTATTATAAAACTTTTAGGACATATTATTACAATTATTTAATAAATAATAATTTATAAACTTTAGAATTACCAAATTATGATTATTGAGCTGCAAGTTCTGATTAATAAGTAAACGTTTACAAAAAAAAACTGTCTTAATATACAAGATTATGTGTCGCCTATCCTACCTAAACATATATAAAATGTCGTTAAATGTACCTTAATATGTATTAAATGTAGTTAAATATGTCATAATGTAAAAAGTGTTACAAACTGATGTACATTTTTACTGTATTTACAGGATGTTTCAAAGAGGTACGACTAAAATTTAAGGGATTGTAGCGAGGGTGATTCTAAAACATTTTTTCTTTTAATACATTTATATTTGAAGTTTAGTTTTAAAGATATTCAATGATAAAAGTACTATTAATTAAACAGAGACAATCAACTAGTTAAAGTAATGTAGCACAACTCCTTTTCATTTCTACAGTCTATTATAACTTTAGATCAAAATATGGTAAATGAGAAATTGTCTTTGAACTATTCCGTGTGTTTTTCGTGATCACAAACATTTATACAAGATTTTTAAGAATCGTACATAAAGACATTTAATAAAATTTGCAATATTTTAGATTTTTAATAGCATATTTGGTAACATTCGATATATTTTAGGGTATGTTTGACGATTATTATATATATATATAAGGGTAGATTTGGTGATGCATAATATTAACTAAATAAATAGAGCTTATATTGAGATGGTAATATTATTGTAATTATAATATTTTCGAATCTTCGTTTGTTAAATTATAGTGAAATTACGCGTGTTATTAATTTTCTAATAATTTATTCGAATTAAATATTCGAATTGTAATATTGCTTTGATATTCAATTTATGAAAACAATATGCGATCCATGTATATACAGTGTGTAACAATTATCCCTTTAAAAATATTAAAGGGTTATAGAGGGAGGGATTCTGAGACGACTTTGCATTTCCAACATTTTAGTCTGAAGCTTAATTTTAAAGATATTTAACAATAAAAGTACTTTTAGCTAGATAAAGGTAGTCAGCTAGTTGAAGTGAGATAACATCACATACAAAACTTTTCAAAAGTCATTCATACCCTCTAAATAATTTAGTCTTCAGAATAAACTTAATCAAAGAATTTTTTACCACTTTTTAATGATATATATATATACTATATTAGTATATTAAAGGTAGAAAGATAGAGAAGGTAAAAAATAAAAATAAAAAATTGCATTAACTCATTCAACTATCTTTCTTTCTTTGTTTATCTAATACTATTTTGTTAATTGATATAGTGTCTCAAAATAAACGCTCTTCCAGTTAAAGGGCGATTCCTAAGAGTAAACTAGTTGGAAAAGTCCTTTACCATTTTTGTATTAACAATTATGAAATTTCATTAGTTAGACAGAGATAATGGGTTGGTTGAATCGACATAGAATATTATTTTCTTTTTAACCAATTAAATATCTCTGTCTAACTAATAGTAAATTTATTTGTGAATATTTCCAAAATTAAGCTATGTATCTAAAAGTGATAAAAGTTTTTTTATTTAGTTTTATATAAAAAATTATCCTTTAACTGAAAGTGTGTTTATTTATTGCAATAAATAAATTTTTCGACTTATATTTCTTTAATAAGTATCCTTCTTAAATTGTGTGCAAGAGTATTAAGATAAGCAGAATATTTTATTGAAATATGACTAAAATTTAAATGTTCATGATCAAGATATTTCTAAAATTTTTTTTTTACTAATTTTTAAACTGAATTTTCGTTTTTATGAATTTTAATGTCGGTTAGTCAAAAATAAGCAACTAGTTTAAGTGAAATGACACGATTTTTAGAACTAGATTTAAAGGTTGAACCAATTTAACTTATTTAAAATCTTATTGGCATATACAAGATGTAACAATGACAGATTTCATAAATTTACGGGGTTGTGAAGGAACTGAATCTGAAACGATTTTTTATTTTCTACTTTTGGATCTGAAACTTAACTTTCAAGATATGATAAAAATATTATTAGTTAGACAGAGACAGATAGATAGTTGAAGTGAGGCAGAATGTTGTTATCTCATATCAATCAATTGACTGTCTCTGTCTAAATAATAGTACTTTTATCATTAAATATCTTGAAAAGTAAGTCTTAGTACAAAAAATGGTAAATAAAAAGTCATCTTAGAATCACTACTTTTACAACTCCTTAAATTTATGGAATATGTTATTGTTAAATTATTTTTTCCAACATATATTAATTTTAAGTTTTCTGATAAAAAATATATGCAAGTATTAATTCATTCTCTCAATAAATCTCTTCATTTGACATTGATTCACTCCAATAAAAATAAGTATACTGAGTATATGGAATTCACCGCACTTTCTTTCAAGGGTAGCTTCTTGAGACTAAGTTGAAAGAAAAAATTCTTTTTCACGTCTCTATCCGGAGCTTAGTTTTCAAGATATTTAAAGATAAAAACATAATTGATTAAATACAGGTGATAATAGACAAGTGAAATAGATAAAAGAGAGTAGTGATATTTTTCATCAGCTATTTGCGTGTCTCTATCTAACTAATTGTATATATATCTTTACCATTAAATATCTCAAAAACTAAGTTTTCTATAAAAATGGGCTAAAGAACTTTACGACTCAGTTTAACTTCAGGATGCAATTTTTTAAAGGAAATTCGTCAATTTCCGAAATATTTATAATTCATAAATCTAGTGTTAATTCAACTGTTTTTCTATTTTTGCTTAATAGTACATTTATCATTAAATATTTTGAAAATTAAGCTTTAAATTGTAAATTAGTATATGAAATATCGAAATATTATCACTCTTTCTACAGCCTTTTAAAGTTTTATTTACGTCTTTATTACATCCTGTATACATGGTATTTGAGAACTTGTACATCATTTTATGCCGGATGGCCCAATGAAAACGAAGCATGGCCGATTTTTCATATGTATCGTTCACAACAAAATATCACTGCGACACAGATTTTTATTTCAAAAGAGAAGTTTTTTCCGCATATTTTCAACTTTGCTACGTACAACCCCTCGGAAGGATGAAATTCAATTTTTAAATCTTAAATAGAATAAGGGGTCAAGTAGTACCTCATTTTAATGGTCTTCGAATTCCCTTTTCAATGCTTCTAAGTTTTTTGAATTTCATGCAGTAGTTTTCGGGAAAACGCCTTTAAAAAAAATTGACCAATTAACAAAAGTAAAGTTTTTTGCACTTTTAGTTAATTAATATTTTTCATTTTGTAATTAGTTCGATTTGAATCTAAGAAGAGCTTAATTTGTTTTTTTTTTACATTTAATTTTCTGTTAATTTCAATTGATTTAATCTCTTCAAACATCTTATCTTAGCACTTACTGAACGAGCTACCTCGATAAAAACATTTAAGTTGGATAGAATAGAATTTTAAGAAACGTTTCTTAGATACAAATCGAACTAATTACAAAATGAAAAATATTAATTAACTAAAAGTGTAAAAAGCGTTAGTTTTGTTTATTAGTCAATTTTCTTCAAAACGTGTTTTTTCGAAAACTACTGCATGAAATTCAAAAAACTTGGAAGCGTTGAAAAGGGAAATCAAAGACCCTTAAAACGAGGTATCACTTGACCCCTTTCACCCCTCCGAGGGGTTGTATATAGCACCGTTGAATATATGCGGAATGAGCATATGAAATACGATACGAAATATCTTGAAAATATGAATTTATTTTATGAATAAATAATATTTTAATGTATTTATTCACTTGGTGCATGTGCCAACCTACGTTTAATTTAACGGTTTTCTCCGGTTCAGAATCCATAAATTCTTTGTTTACAGGTTCACGACATACTCTTTGTAATTCTTATATGACCAATCATGAATTAGTTTAAGTACTGAATAATAAACCAAAAAGAAGGAACAAATAAAGGAATCGGATACTTGATTAAATAATATACTTATAAAAATAAAATTCGCATATTCTGAGATTAATTATGTGATTTTAGATTTATATTTGAGAGTTTACATAATATGAGTTCATATGAAAAATTTTTAGACTAAAGTTTTGAGAACTTTTTTTAATTACTAGATTATTTGGTTCCGGAAAAACCATTACTGAAAATGAGTTGACAAACAAACAATTAAAAAGAACAACTTGGGATTGTTAAACTTAGGAATAGCGTGGATTTTAAACCGGAAAATATTATTTAGAAATGTTCAGATTAAAATATAATATTTTTAAAAAGTCCATCTCAATTGAATGTGTTACTGATCGTTATTAAAAATATATAGAAGGCAAGCTTTTATTAACTTTTATATTATTTTTCTTCTTCAATTTTTTTATATAAGTAACTAAATAGATAATATTAAGTATCTATCTATGTTTACGGAAAATGATAAGATGGCAAAAGATCTGCGTTGCACAAATACTAATGTAGATAACGGTAAAACATTTTCTATTATAATTAATGTATACAAAGTGTTTCAGTTAAGAACGTCAACATTTTAAGGCTTGTAAAAAAATAATTCTCAAGATATTTTTATTTAAAGATTCTTTGATTCAAAGTTTAGTGTTCAGAATATTCAATAATAATAGTAGTTTTAAGTATAAAAAGACCGTTAGCTAGTTAAAGTAAGAGGGACTGGTATTATTTCACTTCAACTTCTTGTCTCCGATGAACTAATAGTATTTTAAGAATTCATTATCTTAAAAATCAAGTTTCGAATGAAAAATTAGTAATGAAAATTTAGACTTAGAATCATTTTCTCTACATCCCATTAAAGTTTAACCATACTTTACTGTAACATTATTGAATATTTTGCAGTAGTAATTTAAAAGTTTTATAATTTAATTACAATATTAAACTTTCAGTATCTGTATTAAATATATCAAACCAAAGCATGCTGGATAAAATTGATGAGTAATTATAACTAGTTTTTAATTCATATTATAATTAATGTAATGTAATTATTATAAAACTAAATTATCAATTATTAATTAATTAATAATTAATAAATAAAAATTAAAGATTACTTTACTACAATGTTATATAATTTGCTTATGAATAAGAATAATATGTTTTACTGACAAAAATCTTATTACGCTAGTATTTGTATTGCATTTTTATGGAATATTATTATTACTATTGAATAATAATAATTATACTTTTTCTAGAATTATCTGAAAGTGTTGATTGTTTAAGTAATCAAGCCCAAACTATTGATTCAAATAAAACTGCAACTACAATTGAAGATTTATTATCGGTCAGGAATGGTAATAGTTTTAATAAATGTTATGCTTCTAGTGTGTGTGGGTATATATAAATTATTCTATAGCTTCTGAGGTTTTAATGAAATAAGTTTTGTTTTCAAAGTTTTAATGTACTTATTTTTTTATGTTTTAGATTAATCATAACCAAAGACTAAATTATAATATTGTGTGAAAAGAGAATTTTAGAAATGTTATTTGTGTTTTGTCAGTACCTTTAAGATTTTCATTAAATTTTTCATATTTAATATTTACACGCGATTGTCCATGGTTTAGAAGATTATTGACAATTTTTTTGCAAGATTTGCAAGATGTTTAAGTTTCCCAACAAATAAAAAATGTAATGTACATGCTTTGAATTTGTTTGACATGTAAAGAGTACAAGTTATATTTTCATACTTTAATATACATTTTATGCTACTTTTAGTTAATAATTAATTAATTACTAAATAATTAGTAAATACTTTTGTTGATTTTTTTTATATAGGGTGTCACCACGAGGTAAGGCCAAATTTTAGGAGGTTGTAGAGGAAATGATTCTAAGACGATTTTTCAGTTAAGCTTAATTTTTGAGATATTTAATGATAAATGTATTATATATTAGTTAGACAGGGACAGTCAATTGGTTGAAGTAAGACAACACCATTCTGTCTCACTTTAACTATCTATCTGTCTCTGTCTAACTAATATATAGCACCTTTATCATTAAATATCTCAAAAATTAAGTTTCAGATTAAAATATGGTAAAGGAAAAATCGTCTTACAATCACATCCTCTACAACCTTCTAAAATTTGGTCCTATCTCATTGTTGTCTCATTTGTGCTTTAAATACGTATAATACATATTTTAAAAAATAATAGAAAAATATTCCGAAAGTAAACTGGAATTCTGAAATATAGTAAATTTGAAATCTGAATAATGCAATTTGTTTTCTTATTCTGTCCATAGTTTTCTACTTCTATTGAATTATTTTATTTTTAGGAGCGGCATATTATATACAGTATCCAGAATGTACTGCACCATTTCATAAACGAATCTTTTTTAAGCAATTGCAAATTATTAAATCCTTTGGCATTTTTTTAGTTGAGCTTTATTTCCCAAATATTTGATGACTAAGGAATTAGCAGTTTAATAAACAGATAATTTAAGTGAGATAATTCCTTAGTCATTGGATATTTGGAAAATAAAGTTTCAACTAAAAATATGCCAAAACATTTAATATGTTAAAATTGTTTAAGGAAGTATCATTTATGAAATGGTATGGCACATTCTAGACATTTTGTATATTCAATTTAACTTATTTCAATTGTTAAATAATTTATAAAATATAACTTAAATATTTTTAAATTGAGAGAGGCTAGATGGAAATATACAAGGTGTCCGGAAAGAAAGAAGACATATTTTGAGGGGTGGTTCCTGACGCTATTCCAAGAACTTTTTTTTCTTGGCATTTTTTGATTTAATGCTTTACTTCTAAGATATTAAACGATACAGATGCCACTAGTTAGCCAGAGACACTCCGCTAGTTGAAGTGATTTGGCACCACTCTGTCTCGCTTCAATTTTGGAGAGACTATCCCTAACTAATGCCATCTTTATCGTTGAATATCTCGAAAATGAAGCTTTAAATCCAAAAATGGCAAGAGAAAAAAGTTCTTGGAATAACGTCCGGAACCACCTCTCAAAATGTCTCCTTTTTTTCGACACCCTGTATATTAAATGAATTGCTGATGATTTATTTCTGATGTTATACAAAGTGTTCAAAAATTCGTGCTATTCCTTGAAAGGATATGCTTTTGATGCTCAATCGAATTAAAGGTCTCTTTGACAATTCTTTATCTAAAGCTTAATTTTCTAAGGTATTTAATATAATAAAGATGTTATTAATCGATTATTTAACCAATATATACAAGCTTTATTATTAAATATCTTAAAATCTAAGCTCCATTTTTATCGATTTTCTATTGTATTTGAATTTAGGAATACACGATTTTTAGAATACTTGTATACTTAACTCTCTACTAAACAAGATATAAAATTTATAATAATTTTTTCACTTTTTTTTTATTTTCATAAATACATTCTTATTTGCATAGTTACTATTGAATTTGGCAAATTACATAAGTTTTTATTTAAAAATTCTTTCATATTTTACTTTTATAATAGAATATAGTAATTATTAAATTAGCAGCAAAGATATAAATAATTTCAAAAGGTGAGTATTATAATAAATTCCAGAACCAGAGAAAAAAAACATAATCTTTATTAAAATATTTTATTTAATTTAACATACACAAAAGGTAAGGTTATTTTTATAAGTTTTCTTCATTTAATAATTGAAATTAGATAAATATTATAATTTCAAAATTATCATTATTTAATTACAAAAGCTATATTTCTTTAGTAAACTTCTACCAAAACTGTCTTAATATACAATATATAGGGTGTAACAATGATCCTTTGCCAAATTTTAAGGGGCTATAAAGAGAATGATTCTAGACTATTTTTCATTTACCATTTTTCGATTTGAAGCATATTTTTAAAGATATTTAATAATAAAGATTCAATTAGCTAGACAGAGAAAGTCAGCTAGTTAATGTGAGATCATATCACTCTGCCTTACTTCAATTATCTATCTGTCTCTATCTAGTTAATAGCATCTTTATCTTAGAATATCTTGAAAACGAAGACTCAAATTAAAAGTTAGTAAATAGAAAATTGATAAAAATCATTCCCTTTACAACCTCTTAAAATTTCGAAGGAGATCATTGTTACACCTTGTACAATAATGTGCAAGAAAATGAGTCGTCAAATCTACCCCAATAAATATAAAATGTCGTCAAATATATCTTAATACATATAAATTGTAGCCAAATTTTTAATGGCATGTTTGACGTCATGTAATAAATATTAGGTTATATTTGACGACATTTTACATACAGGATGTAATAATGATCTTTTCGAAATTTTAAAAGGTTATAGAGGTGAAAGCTCTACGACAATTTTTCATTAACCATTTTTCGATTTGAAATTCAGTTTTAAAGATATTCAAAGATAAAAATTCTATTAATTAGACAGAGTCAGTCTATTAGTTGAATTGAGATAACACTACTATTTTTATTTTAACCAACTGACTGTTACCGTATAAATAATAGCATCTCTCTCATTGAATATCTTTGAAACTGAGCCTCTAATCAAGAAGTGATACAAAAATATCGTCTTAAAATTACCCTCTCTACAGGCTCTTGAAATTTTGAAGCGGATCATTGCTACATCCCGTCTATCAGGATACATTTGGCAAAACGCAACGTTGCATATTAAAACAGTTTTAATGATTATTTTCTGATTAGAATGTTATTAAGTCTTCATTTATTAAACTAATGCGGTGATAAAGGTGATATTAATTTTGTAATAATTCTGTAACTAATTTGAGATATAGTGACTAATTGTAATTCTTTTTCATAAATACAAGAAGCAAGGAATTCTTTGACATGATTAGAAATATTATTAGTCAAAGACAGATAGATATTTGATGTGAAATAATACTACTCTGTCTTACTTTCATTATCTGTCTGCCCTTGCCCGGCTAATTCTATCTTTATTTTTAAAAAGTGATAAGGATTTTTCATTTCGATTTACTTTAAAAAGTAAATCTCTTAGAGAGCATGAATATGAGTGAGTTTTGAGATGTCCTGTATGTGTATATGGATCGTATATTAAATTTACAAATTTAATATGAAAAAGAATTACAATTCGAAAAATCTATCTGAAACTAATTAGAGAAATTTGACATTAATTATAGAACATATGTTATTACAATAATGTATTACAATAAATGAAAATTTATAAACATTATAATTACCAAATTATGATTATTCAGCAAAAGTTCTGTTTATACAGTTAAATTTACCAAAACTGTCGTTATACATGATTATGTGTCTCCAAATCTACCTAAATATACAGGGTGTTTCAGAGAGGTACGGCAAAATTTTAAGGAATCGTTGAAGGAGTGATTCTAGGACGATATTTCACTTACCACATTTTGATCTGCAGCTTAGTTTTCGAGATATGTAATAATAAAAGTGCTATTATTTAGAGAGAGAAACATATAGATAATTGAAGTGTGTTTCTGCCTAACTAATAGTACCTTTATCATTAAATATTTAAAATATTAAACTTCAGATCAAAATATGCTGAATGAAAAATCGTTTTTGAAATACCCCTTCTACAATGCCCTAAACTTTGTCAGCGCGACATTGAAATACCGTGTATGTGTGATTCTTATGATCACAAATATTCGGTATCAAGACGGAAACTCGAATCCTTAACCTCGAAAGACAGAACCTCGAAAAGACAGAATCTCGAATAGACAGAACCTCGATTTAACAAAACTTCGAAAAGACAGAACCTCGAAAGACAGAATCTCGAATTGAAAAAACCTCGAAAGATAAAACCTCGAATCCAAAACAATACAATACAGACTTTTTTGTACACGACCGATTAGCAGTTTCTTTTTGTTGAAAATTGATAGCTATTGTTTAATAAGTTATAACCTAAGTTAAAATTATAAAATAAAAATTAGGTTGTAAGTAGTTATCACCTGGTGGTGTGTGTTTCAACCCCTATATATTATATAATTTTTACAATATAAAATTTATAAATAAATAGTTCACAATTGAGATATAAAAATGTATAAATAATTTAAGAAAATGAACAAATTTATGATAAAAAAATAATAAAAAATAATTGTGTACATTTTGTTCGTGTACAAATATATAAAAGTACAATATAGCCGTGCGCATTTAAATTATGTTTATCTCGGCTCTTCCCTTAATTAACAAAAACCATAATAAATATTAAAAAATAATAAAAAATTATTTTTAATATAAAAATCTGTTAAATTATTTTCGAAGAACAAATGATTCAAATTAATAATTTTTCAAAAAAAAGTTCATTCGAGATTCTGTCTTTCGAGGTTTTTTCAATTCGAGGTTCTGTCTTTTCGAGGTTTTGTTAAATCGAGGTTCTGTCTATTCGAGATTCTGTCTTTTCGAGGTTCTGTCTTTCTAGGTTCTGTCTTTCGAGGTTAAGGATTCGAGTTTCCGTCTTGATACCGTAACAACGATGTCCTTAGAAATTTTAAGAGGTTATAGAGGGAGTGATTCTACCCTCCCAATGAAAGACAAATTTTTCATTTACCATATTTTAATCTGAAGTTTAGTTTTTGAGATATTTAATGACAAAGGTACTATATTAGTTAAACGGAGACAGATAGTTGATGTGAGACAGAATGGTGTTTTCTCACTTCAACCAATTGACTGTCTCCGTCTAACTAATATAGTATACCTTTATCATTAAATATCTCAAAAACTAAGCTTCAGATTAAAATGCGGTAAATGAAAAATTGACCTAGAATCACTCCCTCTACAACCTCTTAAAATTTCGAAAGACGTCATTGTTACGAGTGGGTTTTGTTTGATGGATGTTACGTGGGTTCCGTAGATTGGACACACGTTGTATCGGACACACGTTGCATCGGACACACGCTTGGTTGGATTGGACACATGTGATGGTAAATTGGACACAAAAAATATGGGACAGATAATAAAATTCGACTTTCGTACCACCGAAACTTATGATTTCTTCTATACCATTGCTTTCTGTCTTGACATGAATTGATACAGGTTGCGCACATTTAACACTCTGAGTGTGTGTTTGATAAATTTCTTTACTAAAGCTTAACAGAGACATCTGTTATTAATTTCAATTTCAACAAACTGTTTCAGAAAAATTAATATGTGAGAATAAAATGACCGTTTCAATAATGCGCATAACACTTGCACAAGTTAATTATAACCATGTGTCCAATCCAACCAAGCATGTGTCCGATGTGGCGTGTGTCCGATACAGCGTGTGTCCAATCCACGACACGCGCTGTGTCCGATCAAAAATGTGCGCAATGAAGACGCTCCCCATTGTTACACCCTGTATATAAAAGAGAGTAGTGCTATCTTCCTTCAATTAATTGTCTGTTTCTCTCTAACTAATAATATCTTTATTATTAAATATTTTGAAAAGTAAATTTTCGATTAAAAAGTAGTACAGAATTTTTAAACTCGGTTTAATCTCATGAAGCCACCTCTAAAAGAAAATGCGCTAATTTCTGGTCACTCTATATAATTTTCCTTAAATTTAGCGTTAATTCAGTTATCTTCCTATTTTTGCCTAACTAATAATAATTTTATCACTAAATATTTTAAAACCAAGTTCTAAAGCTATATTAATTATATTAATATATGAAATATCGTCAGGAATAACTCTAACTAATACTACATTTAGGTTTTGACTTATCTGATTGGCATAATATATATATGCTCTAATCACTAGTCAGGTAATGATGCATTAGACGACAGTCGTCAGAAAAACCGTTTTACCGCTAGCGTTTCAGCGACAGGTGCCAAAACTACCAAATGTCGTCAAACCTACCATGATTTCAGAAAAAATGTCGTGAAAAATACCAATTAACATATATATAGATATATATAAATATATATCGAGAGCAATCTGTAAAAATCATAAATTAAGATTAATTAATTGAATTATAATTTATATTAATTACTATAATATAAATTAATAGTATGAGTTACTTACATGTTTGCTGGACGGAGGTTTGCTGAGAAGTGATTGAAAACTGTACTACACACTCTTATCCTACATATACATAAATTTGACTCTCACTTATTATTATTGAACTGCTTTTTGTTAGAAAAGGTGGAGATAGTCTTCTTCATTTCAATACATGTTGACGCTCTCTCTCATACCTATGATACTTGTATCTCATTCTCTGCCTTCCAATACACGTGAATTCAGAGAAGGGTTTTAAAGGGTACATGTACATGTGGAGGGAGACATTACGAGATAGCTTGTATCTTTGTTTATTGCTACTGAAAGACAAGCATAACTCTATTGCTGTCCTTATTCGACAAATACTCATGCATGCCCATACTTATTAGACTATCCTTCCGTATAGGGGAAGAAGGGGAAGTGTCTTCAGAGCGTATAGGCAATACTGTTGTACATTAATCTATCCTTCTTAGATTAATATGGGTAATGATTTCTTTCCTTCTCTTTTATATACACACTGGCCATCTCTCTCATATACCTATGATACTTGTATCTTTTTCTCTGTCTTCCAATAGACGTTGAGATTGACAGAGGGGTTTTAAGGAGAATATATGTGGTGGGAAAAATTTCGACAGGTTATTTCCTTGTTTAATGCTAATGAAAGACAAGGATATGCTTTTAGAACAGGTAAATTCTGCGGACATTGTCTGTCTCTATTGCTCTATCCTTATCAGACAATCGCTTGTGCATGCCTATATTTATTAGACTGTCCTTTTTCAAAGAGGAAGAAGGAGAAGTTCCGGAACACTGTCGCACATTCTTCTATCCTTATTAGATTAAAACAGACAATATATTATCTCTTCTTTCTTTTAATACACATTCATGATCTCTCTCGTATGAATGACACACGTATCTTTTTCTTACTATATTTTACTACATATTGATTGATTAACAATTCTTTAATGTAATATGAGGAAAAAATGAAAATTATTATGAGATATCTCTTTATCAACCAACTTGTATTGGAATATAGAGAAAAAGATACGAGTATCACTGGTATGACAGAAATTGATAATATATATAGAAAAGAAGGACATCGTTATATTATCAGTAATAATATAAAGAAGGATAAATGAATGTACGATTGCTTATGTGTTCTAGCGGCACCTCTCCTTCTTCCTTCATCAAAAAAGACAGTTTAATAATTATAGGCATGTATGAACATGCATAAACAAGGATACAAACTGTTAAAATGTCTTTCATCATATATTCCCCTTAATACCCTTCTGTCAATCATCGTCTGTTGGAAGATAGAAAATATATTATATCTCGTTTAATTTTCAAGAATGATAGAAGATAGATGAATAATATGTGCGAAATTTATTACCTATATATGTTCCAGCGACAATTCTTCTTCCTCTATGGAAAGGAATACTTTTTTAAATACAGGATATAATAATGCTGCCCTTCGAAATTTTAAAGGGTTGTACACGAAATAATTCTAAAAGAATATTTTTTTATTTGAAACTTAATTTTAAAGATATTCATTAACAAATTCATTGACAAAGATGCAATTAGTCAGGTTGGTTAAAGTGAGACAGAATAACGTTGTCTCACCTTAATTATCTATTAGTTTCTATCTAATAGTTTATATTTATAATACTTTTATCATTGAATATTTTAAAAATTGAGCGTCGAAGTGTGAGATGGGAGTTGGAAGGTGGGAACTGAAAGGTGGAATGCAGATATGGGGGAGGTGGGAGTAGGTTATACGGGAGGTGGATACATGGGAAATAGGAATTGGAAGGTGAAATGCAATTATGCGGAAGATGAGAGGTAATTTCACAGGAGGTGGAAGTTGGAATGTGATTATGCGGGAGGTTCGAGGTGCTATGCGAGAGATTAAAATTGGGGGGAAGGATACGCGGAAGGTGAAAGTTGGAATGCAGTTATGTGGAAGGTGGGTGATAGTTATTCAGAGTTGGAAGTTGGAATGCAGTTATACGAGAGGTGAGAAGTGAGAGGTGGTTACACGGGAGGAGGTTACCTGGGAGGTGGTTACGTAGGAGATGGAAATGGGAAGTGGTTACGTGGGAGGTGGAAGTTGAAATATAGTTAAACGAGAAGTGTGAGAGGTGGCTATGCGAAAAATTAAAGTTGGGGTGGATACGCAGGAGGTGGAAGTTGGAATACAGTTATGCAGTTATGTGGGAGGTGAGAGGTGGTTACACGAGAGGTGGAAGTGGGTGGTGATTACGAGAGAGGTGGAAGTTGGAATGCAGTTAAACAGGAATTGGGAGGTGGCTACTTGATAGATGGGAGCCTTTAAAAAAAATTATAATTTATTCATCATCAATTATTTTCAATATTCTGTTTATTTGTATCAATAATATAAATAATAAATGAAAAAATGCATTAGCGTTAATGTATAATATTTTTTAATATTATTTCCGACAATTTAGTTTCGGAGTGCGGTATTCCGCGATATACAGGGTGTTTCAGTGAGGTACAGCCAAATATTATGGGATTGTACAGGAAGTGCTTTTAAGATGATTTTTCACTTACCACATTTTGATTCAAAGCTTAGTTTTTGAGATATTTAACGATAAAGGTACTATTAATTAGACAGAAAAAGTAAATTGGTCGAAGTGGGATAGAATGGCTCCATCTCACTTCAACTATCTATTTGTCTCCGTCTAACTAATAGTACCTTTATCATTAAATATTTTTAAAAGTATATCGTAATAAATAAACAGATTTGAGAACGGTTTGACAGATGTACTCCATGAAGTGTAAGGAATGAACGAGATTTTTTCGTTTTACGAAAATTGATAAAACTTTTACAATAAACAAATGTGTACTAATAATTTTTCTTGTAATAGAAAAAGGAGTGATTTTTTTGTAAAAAGAAAAAATCTCGTTCCTAGCCACATATTTAAAGAATCGTTGGAGCTTAGTCTCAATTAAAACTTCAAAGAAATGTGCACATACTTTTATTAATACGAAATACAAAAAATTGCTAAAATATCAGTCCTGTCTTACCTCGAAGTTAATAAAACAGAACGAAAAGTAGTTCAACGCTTTGTTTATAGATGCCCTACTACTTTGTAGTAGCACACCACTACTAAGAGGCGAGCACACACATATTACACACATATATATAGATAGAGGGAAAGGGAGAGAAAACCCAGTACTATAAGCACGTGACTATGCGTTCTCTTGTTATCAGCGAGACAACTATCGTCCTCTCGCTCACAAATTTCTTCTGCACAGCGAGTTAAAATTTGTTGCCTTTCTTCCAAGTTCTTTAGCATTTCTCTATCTCACTTCAACTATCTGTCTATCTTTGTCTAACTAATAGTACCTTTGTTATTAAATATCTGAAAAACTAAGCTCTAGATTAAAAAATGATATAGGACTTTTCGACTCGGTTTACCCTCAGAAAACTACCCTTCAGAGGAAGTGAGCCAATTTCCGCACACCCTGTATATAGATATAGGGAAAGGGAGAGAAAAACCGAGTACTATATATTTTTAGGAACTTGATTTTTTCGATTTTTGATACTTCATTAAAAATCGAAGAAATTTATGCTCTCGTTATCACGATTGAGATGCCAATGTTGAAGGATGCGAGGTGAAAGGAAGAACAAAAGAAATGTTTTAATATAAATGAAAAAGTAACATTATAATTTTTATAAATTATTTATTTGTAATAAATATAATACAAATTTTGGGTAATATGTTGCTGTGGCGGCGGCAATAGTCATGTTGCCTAATGGGCTGCGGCATTGGCGATAGCGGCAGCTGCGGCAGGTACCCATATGGGTTGGCCTGCGGTGGCGGCAGCTGCCCATATAGGTGGGCTTGCAGTAGTGGCGGCAACGGTCGCACATAAGGATGGGCAGCAGCTGACTGATTCTGTGCTAACTGTCTTCTTCGCGCCAGCTGCTGCCTCATCCTTCTCCTCCTGTTTCTAGCAAGTGCCCGTATTACTTCTTCAGTCTGAAATAATATTAAAATGAAAACCATTATTTGTGTATGTTATATAATAAAAATTAATTAATAAATTTTTAAAATTATTTACAATTTTTAATTATAGCGCTGGGGACGCTTCATGCGCTTGTGGCACTTCATGCGCCGGCGGCGCGGGGGGCGCATCAGGAGGTGGAGGCGCTGCTAGTGCCGGCAGGATGTGCCAGCGTGTAGCCCTCACTGACGGCAGTGTAGCCTCACTGGCGGTTTTCTGGAAAAAAAAAAATTAAATTAATATTTGAAGTATTTCAATCGTAATGACATTTCCGATAAATTTGAGGAATTATGAAAAGGGTGATTTTTTTTTCATTCTGTCTTACTTCAACTAACGGATTGCCTCTATCTAAAATGGTATCTTTATTATTAAAAATCTTGAAAACTAAACATCACATTGATAAATCGTAAATGAAATAAAATCATCTATTTTGCAATCATTTCAATTCATGGAACATGTCATTGTTACAAACACCACTGTTATTAAGGAAATATTGTTAAGAGCCGCGTACCGCTTTGCGTAAGTTATTGTAATTTAAGCGAAGAACTTTTATTATAAAAAAGAGACAAACAGATAGTTGAACGAGACAGAGTGATGTTACTTCCCTTTAACTAATTCACTGTTCTTGTCTAGCTAATAGTATAATTATCACTAAATATCTTGAAAACTAAGTTTCGGATAACAAAGCAGTAAATGAAAATTCGTCCTAGAATTAACTCCCACCCCCTTCGGCCCTTTACATTTATGTAATATGTCATTCTTACACCCTGCATTAACATTTGAAAATTTCTATATTAATATTTTTCCTCCTTTTTCGGAAAATTAAAGAATATTTAATGAATTAAAAACAAGCATATTTTATTTCAGTTATCACAATGACGTGGAAATGGAATATAAAAAAAAAATTAGGAAAATAGCATCGATCCTAGGACAATAAAGATAAGTTCTTTGACGTAAACCGCTCGACCAATCAGTATTGTAGCATATGTTTTGTTTCCATCAGTATATTAAGTAATCTGAAATTAACGCGAATTTTTAAAAAATTAGGGAAAATTGGAAGCTACAATTTTGCAAATCGTTAAGGCTTTATATATACTACTATCCTGTAGAAGCTTGTCCAATAGTCAGGCGCCAGGTTGGGATTCTCTTTTTATTAATAAATAAAATCAACAATTTTCATATTAATTTAAAGTTTAATTTTCATTAAACTTCGACACATCAATACTACAAAATTATATAGGAACTAAAAGGTTCATGTATTTTTTACTAGTATGTGTATGTGCGCGCGTCGCGAAAAACTTTGGCACGGCGATAACACGATAAAAGTAACAGCAAAGATTTGTTTCTCCACATTTTTAGTTCTTTTAGTGTTGTTTGTAGTGCTTTGTGAAAAATATTTTTGTTATATTTACAACATCAGAGGTAAGATTATCATTATTTATCACTATTATGAGTAGATTTGAAACAGAATTAAATAAAAGATAGAAAAACATTCTGATTAGAATACAGGTTTGGTTTCGTAATATTACAAATAGCTGCTGCAAAGGAGAAATAATTGACGGTATCCCTTGCATTACTGTGGTCGTGGATGGCAGCTGGTCAAAGCGAACTTACGGGACAAATTACAACGCCTTGTCAGAAGTTGGCGCGATAGTAGGATATCGAACAGCTAAGATTTTGTTTGTTTGCATTTGCAATAAGTATTGCGCTATATGTGACTGTAAGATTTCGTCATCCAGTAACAAATCTCTCCGGCCATATAAATGCCTCAAAAATTTCGATAGGAATAAAACCTCTCCTTCTGTATGCAAACATAGAAATGGATATTCAACCATTAGAAAACGACAAAGAAAAATTCAATTTATTTAAGTATTTTAAATTTTTAGGAAAAGGTCAATACGATAAAAAATTAAGGAAAAAGGGGGTTTTTAAAGAGGTTGGGGAGAAGGGATTACTACGACTGTAAAGGGTGAGGTGAGTGGATAAAAACGTTTTAAACGTAAATTCAATTTATTTAAGTATTTTAAATTTTTAGGAAAAGGTCAATACGATAAAAAATTAAGGAAAAAGGGGGTTTTTAAAGAGGTTGGGGAGAAGGGATTACTACGACTGTAAAGGGTGAGGTGAGTGGATAAAAACGTTTTAAACGTAAATTCAATTTATTTAAGTATTTTAAATTTTTAGGAAAAGGTCAATACGATAAAAAATTAAGGAAAAAGGGGGTTTTTAAAGAGGTTGGGGAGAAGGGATTACTACGACTGTAAAGGGTGAGGTGAGTGGATAAAAACGTTTTAAACGTAAATTCAATTTATTTAAGTATTTTAAATTTTTAGGAAAAGGTCAATACGATAAAAAATTAAGGAAAAAGGGGGTTTTTAAAGAGGTTGGGGAGAAGGGATTACTACGACTGTAAAGGGTGAGGTGAGTGGATAAAAACGTTTTAAACGTAAATTCAATTTATTTAAGTATTTTAAATTTTTAGGAAAAGGTCAATACGATAAAAAATTAAGGAAAAAGGGGGTTTTTAAAGAGGTTGGGGAGAAGGGATTACTACGACTGTAAAGGGTGAGGTGAGTGGATAAAAACGTTTTAAACGTAAATTCAATTTATTTAAGTATTTTAAATTTTTAGGAAAAGGTCAATACGATAAAAAATTAAGGAAAAAGGGGGTTTTTAAAGAGGTTGGGGAGAAGGGATTACTACGACTGTAAAGGGTGAGGTGAGTGGATAAAAACGTTTTAAACGTAAATTCAATTTATTTAAGTATTTTAAATTTTTAGGAAAAGGTCAATACGATAAAAAATTAAGGAAAAAGGGGGTTTTTAAAGAGGTTGGGGAGAAGGGATTACTACGACTGTAAAGGGTGAGGTGAGTGGATAAAAACGTTTTAAACGTAAATTCAATTTATTTAAGTATTTTAAATTTTTAGGAAAAGGTCAATACGATAAAAAATTAAGGAAAAAGGGGGTTTTTAAAGAGGTTGGGGAGAAGGGATTACTACGACTGTAAAGGGTGAGGTGAGTGGATAAAAACGTTTTAAACGTAAATTCAATTTATTTAAGTATTTTAAATTTTTAGGAAAAGGTCAATACGATAAAAAATTAAGGAAAAAGGGGGTTTTTAAAGAGGTTGGGGAGAAGGGATTACTACGACTGTAAAGGGTGAGGTGAGTGGATAAAAACGTTTTAAACGTAAATTCAATTTATTTAAGTATTTTAAATTTTTAGGAAAAGGTCAATACGATAAAAAATTAAGGAAAAAGGGGGTTTTTAAAGAGGTTGGGGAGAAGGGATTACTACGACTGTAAAGGGTGAGGTGAGTGGATAAAAACGTTTTAAACGTAAATTCAATTTATTTAAGTATTTTAAATTTTTAGGAAAAGGTCAATACGATAAAAAATTAAGGAAAAAGGGGGTTTTTAAAGAGGTTGGGGAGAAGGGATTACTACGACTGTAAAGGGTGAGGTGAGTGGATAAAAACGTTTTAAACGTAAATTCAATTTATTTAAGTATTTTAAATTTTTAGGAAAAGGTCAATACGATAAAAAATTAAGGAAAAAGGGGGTTTTTAAAGAGGTTGGGGAGAAGGGATTACTACGACTGTAAAGGGTGAGGTGAGTGGATAAAAACGTTTTAAACGTAAATTCAATTTATTTAAGTATTTTAAATTTTTAGGAAAAGGTCAATACGATAAAAAATTAAGGAAAAAGGGGGTTTTTAAAGAGGTTGGGGAGAAGGGATTACTACGACTGTAAAGGGTGAGGTGAGTGGATAAAAACGTTTTAAACGTAAATTCAATTTATTTAAGTATTTTAAATTTTTAGGAAAAGGTCAATACGATAAAAAATTAAGGAAAAAGGGGGTTTTTAAAGAGGTTGGGGAGAAGGGATTACTACGACTGTAAAGGGTGAGGTGAGTGGATAAAAACGTTTTAAACGTAAATTCAATTTATTTAAGTATTTTAAATTTTTAGGAAAAGGTCAATACGATAAAAAATTAAGGAAAAAGGGGGTTTTTAAAGAGGTTGGGGAGAAGGGATTACTACGACTGTAAAGGGTGAGGTGAGTGGATAAAAACGTTTTAAACGTAAATTCAATTTATTTAAGTATTTTAAATTTTTAGGAAAAGGTCAATACGATAAAAAATTAAGGAAAAAGGGGGTTTTTAAAGAGGTTGGGGAGAAGGGATTACTACGACTGTAAAGGGTGAGGTGAGTGGATAAAAACGTTTTAAACGTAAATTCAATTTATTTAAGTATTTTAAATTTTTAGGAAAAGGTCAATACGATAAAAAATTAAGGAAAAAGGGGGTTTTTAAAGAGGTTGGGGAGAAGGGATTACTACGACTGTAAAGGGTGAGGTGAGTGGATAAAAACGTTTTAAACGTAAATTCAATTTATTTAAGTATTTTAAATTTTTAGGAAAAGGTCAATACGATAAAAAAAAGGACAAAGGGGGTTTTAAAGAGGTTGGGGAGAAGGGATTACTACGACTGTAAAGGGTGAGGTGAGTGGATAAAAACGTTTTAAACGTAAATTCAATTTATTTAAGTATTTTAAATTTTTAGGAAAAGGTCAATACGATAAAAAATTAAGGAAAAAGGGGGTTTTTAAAGAGGTTGGGGAGAAGGGATTACTACGACTGTAAAGGGTGAGGTGAGTGGATAAAAACGTTTTAAACGTAAATTCAATTTATTTAAGTATTTTAAATTTTTAGGAAAAGGTCAATAATAAAAAAATAAGGAAAAAGGGGGTTTTTAAAGAGGTTGGGGAGAAGGGATTACTACGACTGTAAAGGGTGAGGTGAGTGGATAAAAACGTTTTAAACGTAAATTCAATTTATTTAAGTATTTTAAATTTTTAGGAAAAGGTCAATACGATAAAAAATTAAGGAAAAAGGGGGTTTTTAAAGAGGTTGGGGAGAAGGGATTACTACGACTGTAAAGGGTGAGGTGAGTGGATAAAAACGTTTTAAACGTAAATTCAATTTATTTAAGTATTTTAAATTTTTAGGAAAAGGTCAATACGATAAAAAATTAAGGAAAAAGGGGGTTTTTAAAGAGGTTGGGGAGAAGGGATTACTACGACTGTAAAGGGTGAGGTGAGTGGATAAAAACGTTTTAAACGTAAATTCAATTTATTTAAGTATTTTAAATTTTTAGGAAAAGGTCAATACGATAAAAAATTAAGGAAAAAGGGGGTTTTTAAAGAGGTTGGGGAGAAGGGATTACTACGACTGTAAAGGGTGAGGTGAGTGGATAAAAACGTTTTAAACGTAAATTCAATTTATTTAAGTATTTTAAATTTTTAGGAAAAGGTCAATACGATAAAAAATTAAGGAAAAAGGGGGTTTTTAAAGAGGTTGGGGAGAAGGGATTACTACGACTGTAAAGGGTGAGGTGAGTGGATAAAAACGTTTTAAACGTAAATTCAATTTATTTAAGTATTTTAAATTTTTAGGAAAAGGTCAATACGATAAAAAATTAAGGAAAAAGGGGGTTTTTAAAGAGGTTGGGGAGAAGGGATTACTACGACTGTAAAGGGTGAGGTGAGTGGATAAAAACGTTTTAAACGTAAATTCAATTTATTTAAGTATTTTAAATTTTTAGGAAAAGGTCAATACGATAAAAAATTAAGGAAAAAGGGGGTTTTTAAAGAGGTTGGGGAGAAGGGATTACTACGACTGTAAAGGGTGAGGTGAGTGGATAAAAACGTTTTAAACGTAAATTCAATTTATTTAAGTATTTTAAATTTTTAGGAAAAGGTCAATACGATAAAAAATTAAGGAAAAAGGGGGTTTTTAAAGAGGTTGGGGAGAAGGGATTACTACGACTGTAAAGGGTGAGGTGAGTGGATAAAAACGTTTTAAACGTAAATTCAATTTATTTAAGTATTTTAAATTTTTAGGAAAAGGTCAATACGATAAAAAATTAAGGAAAAAGGGGGTTTTTAAAGAGGTTGGGGAGAAGGGATTACTACGACTGTAAAGGGTGAGGTGAGTGGATAAAAACGTTTTAAACGTAAATTCAATTTATTGAAGTATTTTGAATTTTTAGGAAAAGGTTAAAACGATAAAAAAAATGACAAATGGGGTTTTTGAGGAGGTTGGGGAGAAGGGATTACTACGACTGTAAAGGGTGAGGTGAGTGGATAAAAACGTTTTAAACGTAAATTCAATTTATTTAAGTATTTTAAATTTTTAGGAAAAGGTCAATACGATAAAAAATTAAGGAAAAAGGGGGTTTTTAAAGAGGTTGGGGAGAAGGGATTACTACGACTGTAAAGGGTGAGGTGAGTGGATAAAAACGTTTTAAACGTAAATTCAATTTATTTAAGTATTTTAAATTTTTAGGAAAAGGTCAATACGATAAAAAATTAAGGAAAAAGGGGGTTTTTAAAGAGGTTGGGGAGAAGGGATTACTACGACTGTAAAGGGTGAGGTGAGTGGATAAAAACGTTTTAAACGTAAATTCAATTTATTTAAGTATTTTAAATTTTTAGGAAAAGGTCAATACGATAAAAAATTAAGGAAAAAGGGGGTTTTTAAAGAGGTTGGGGAGAAGGGATTACTACGACTGTAAAGGGTGAGGTGAGTGGATAAAAACGTTTTAAACGTAAATTCAATTTATTTAAGTATTTTAAATTTTTAGGAAAAGGTCAATACGATAAAAAATTAAGGAAAAAGGGGGTTTTTAAAGAGGTTGGGGAGAAGGGATTACTACGACTGTAAAGGGTGAGGTGAGTGGATAAAAACGTTTTAAACGTAAATTCAATTTATTTAAGTATTTTAAATTTTTAGGAAAAGGTCAATACGATAAAAAATTAAGGAAAAAGGGGGTTTTTAAAGAGGTTGGGGAGAAGGGATTACTACGACTGTAAAGGGTGAGGTGAGTGGATAAAAACGTTTTAAACGTAAATTCAATTTATTTAAGTATTTTAAATTTTTAGGAAAAGGTCAATACGATAAAAAATTAAGGAAAAAGGGGGTTTTTAAAGAGGTTGGGGAGAAGGGATTACTACGACTGTAAAGGGTGAGGTGAGTGGATAAAAACGTTTTAAACGTAAATTCAATTTATTTAAGTATTTTAAATTTTTAGGAAAAGGTCAATACGATAAAAAATTAAGGAAAAAGGGGGTTTTTAAAGAGGTTGGGGAGAAGGGATTACTACGACTGTAAAGGGTGAGGTGAGTGGATAAAAACGTTTTAAACGTAAATTCAATTTATTTAAGTATTTTAAATTTTTAGGAAAAGGTCAATACGATAAAAAATTAAGGAAAAAGGGGGTTTTTAAAGAGGTTGGGGAGAAGGGATTACTACGACTGTAAAGGGTGAGGTGAGTGGATAAAAACGTTTTAAACGTAAATTCAATTTATTTAAGTATTTTAAATTTTTAGGAAAAGGTCAATACGATAAAAAATTAAGGAAAAAGGGGGTTTTTAAAGAGGTTGGGGAGAAGGGATTACTACGACTGTAAAGGGTGAGGTGAGTGGATAAAAACGTTTTAAACGTAAATTCAATTTATTTAAGTATTTTAAATTTTTAGGAAAAGGTCAATACGATAAAAAATTAAGGAAAAAGGGGGTTTTTAAAGAGGTTGGGGAGAAGGGATTACTACGACTGTAAAGGGTGAGGTGAGTGGATAAAAACGTTTTAAACGTAAATTCAATTTATTTAAGTATTTTAAATTTTTAGGAAAAGGTCAATACGATAAAAAATTAAGGAAAAAGGGGGTTTTTAAAGAGGTTGGGGAGAAGGGATTACTACGACTGTAAAGGGTGAGGTGAGTGGATAAAAACGTTTTAAACGTAAATTCAATTTATTTAAGTATTTTAAATTTTTAGGAAAAGGTCAATACGATAAAAAATTAAGGAAAAAGGGGGTTTTTAAAGAGGTTGGGGAGAAGGGATTACTACGACTGTAAAGGGTGAGGTGAGTGGATAAAAACGTTTTAAACGTAAATTCAATTTATTTAAGTATTTTAAATTTTTAGGAAAAGGTCAATACGATAAAAAATTAAGGAAAAAGGGGGTTTTTAAAGAGGTTGGGGAGAAGGGATTACTACGACTGTAAAGGGTGAGGTGAGTGGATAAAAACGTTTTAAACGTAAATTCAATTTATTTAAGTATTTTAAATTTTTAGGAAAAGGTCAATACGATAAAAAATTAAGGAAAAAGGGGGTTTTTAAAGAGGTTGGGGAGAAGGGATTACTACGACTGTAAAGGGTGAGGTGAGTGGATAAAAACGTTTTAAACGTAAATTCAATTTATTTAAGTATTTTAAATTTTTAGGAAAAGGTCAATACGATAAAAAATTAAGGAAAAAGGGGGTTTTTAAAGAGGTTGGGGAGAAGGGATTACTACGACTGTAAAGGGTGAGGTGAGTGGATAAAAACGTTTTAAACGTAAATTCAATTTATTTAAGTATTTTAAATTTTTAGGAAAAGGTCAATACGATAAAAAATTAAGGAAAAAGGGGGTTTTTAAAGAGGTTGGGGAGAAGGGATTACTACGACTGTAAAGGGTGAGGTGAGTGGATAAAAACGTTTTAAACGTAAATTCAATTTATTTAAGTATTTTAAATTTTTAGGAAAAGGTCAATAAGATAAAAAATTAAGGAAAAAGGGGGTTTTTAAAGAGGTTGGGGAGAAGGGATTACTACGACTGTAAAGGGTGAGGTGAGTGGATAAAAACGTTTTAAACGTAAATTCAATTTATTTAAGTATTTTAAATTTTTAGGAAAAGGTCAATACGATAAAAAATTAAGGAAAAAGGGGGTTTTTAAAGAGGTTGGGGAGAAGGGATTACTACGACTGTAAAGGGTGAGGTGAGTGGATAAAAACGTTTTAAACGTAAATTCAATTTATTTAAGTATTTTAAATTTTTAGGAAAAGGTCAATACGATAAAAAATTAAGGAAAAAGGGGGTTTTTAAAGAGGTTGGGGAGAAGGGATTACTACGACTGTAAAGGGTGAGGTGAGTGGATAAAAACGTTTTAAACGTAAATTCAATTTATTTAAGTATTTTAAATTTTTAGGAAAAGGTCAATACGATAAAAAATTAAGGAAAAAGGGGGTTTTTAAAGAGGTTGGGGAGAAGGGATTACTACGACTGTAAAGGGTGAGGTGAGTGGATAAAAACGTTTTAAACGTAAATTCAATTTATTTAAGTATTTTAAATTTTTAGGAAAAGGTCAATACGATAAAAAATTAAGGAAAAAGGGGGTTTTTAAAGAGGTTGGGGAGAAGGGATTACTACGACTGTAAAGGGTGAGGTGAGTGGATAAAAACGTTTTAAACGTAAATTCAATTTATTTAAGTATTTTAAATTTTTAGGAAAAGGTCAATACGATAAAAAATTAAGGAAAAAGGGGGTTTTTAAAGAGGTTGGGGAGAAGGGATTACTACGACTGTAAAGGGTGAGGTGAGTGGATAAAAACGTTTTAAACGTAAATTCAATTTATTTAAGTATTTTAAATTTTTAGGAAAAGGTCAATACGATAAAAAATTAAGGAAAAAGGGGGTTTTTAAAGAGGTTGGGGAGAAGGGATTACTACGACTGTAAAGGGTGAGGTGAGTGGATAAAAACGTTTTAAACGTAAATTCAATTTATTTAAGTATTTTAAATTTTTAGGAAAAGGTCAATACGATAAAAAATTAAGGAAAAAGGGGGTTTTTAAAGAGGTTGGGGAGAAGGGATTACTACGACTGTAAAGGGTGAGGTGAGTGGATAAAAACGTTTTAAACGTAAATTCAATTTATTTAAGTATTTTAAATTTTTAGGAAAAGGTCAATACGATAAAAAATTAAGGAAAAAGGGGGTTTTTAAAGAGGTTGGGGAGAAGGGATTACTACGACTGTAAAGGGTGAGGTGAGTGGATAAAAACGTTTTAAACGTAAATTCAATTTATTTAAGTATTTTAAATTTTTAGGAAAAGGTCAATACGATAAAAAATTAAGGAAAAAGGGGGTTTTTAAAGAGGTTGGGGAGAAGGGATTACTACGACTGTAAAGGGTGAGGTGAGTGGATAAAAACGTTTTAAACGTAAATTCAATTTATTTAAGTATTTTAAATTTTTAGGAAAAGGTCAATACGATAAAAAATTAAGGAAAAAGGGGGTTTTTAAAGAGGTTGGGGAGAAGGGATTACTACGACTGTAAAGGGTGAGGTGAGTGGATAAAAACGTTTTAAACGTAAATTCAATTTATTGAAGTATTTTGAATTTTTAGGAAAAGGTGAATACGATAAAAAATTAAGGACAAAGGGGGTTTTTTAAAGAGGTTGGGGAGAAGGGATTACTACGACTGTAAAGGGTGAGGTGAGTGGATAAAAACGTTTTAAACGTAAATTCAATTTATTTAAGTATTTTAAATTTTTAGGAAAAGGTCAATACGATAAAAAATTAAGGAAAAAGGGGGTTTTTAAAGAGGTTGGGGAGAAGGGATTACTACGACTGTAAAGGGTGAGGTGAGTGGATAAAAACGTTTTAAACGTAAATTCAATTTATTTAAGTATTTTAAATTTTTAGGAAAAGGTCAATACGATAAAAAATTAAGGAAAAAGGGGGTTTTTAAAGAGGTTGGGGAGAAGGGATTACTACGACTGTAAAGGGTGAGGTGAGTGGATAAAAACGTTTTAAACGTAAATTCAATTTATTTAAGTATTTTAAATTTTTAGGAAAAGGTCAATACGATAAAAAATTAAGGAAAAAGGGGGTTTTTAAAGAGGTTGGGGAGAAGGGATTACTACGACTGTAAAGGGTGAGGTGAGTGGATAAAAACGTTTTAAACGTAAATTCAATTTATTTAAGTATTTTAAATTTTTAGGAAAAGGTCAATACGATAAAAAATTAAGGAAAAAGGGGGTTTTTAAAGAGGTTGGGGAGAAGGGATTACTACGACTGTAAAGGGTGAGGTGAGTGGATAAAAACGTTTTAAACGTAAATTCAATTTATTTAAGTATTTTAAATTTTTAGGAAAAGGTCAATACGATAAAAAATTAAGGAAAAAGGGGGTTTTTAAAGAGGTTGGGGAGAAGGGATTACTACGACTGTAAAGGGTGAGGTGAGTGGATAAAAACGTTTTAAACGTAAATTCAATTTATTTAAGTATTTTAAATTTTTAGGAAAAGGTCAATACGATAAAAAATTAAGGAAAAAGGGGGTTTTTAAAGAGGTTGGGGAGAAGGGATTACTACGACTGTAAAGGGTGAGGTGAGTGGATAAAAACGTTTTAAACGTAAATTCAATTTATTTAAGTATTTTAAATTTTTAGGAAAAGGTCAATACGATAAAAAATTAAGGAAAAAGGGGGTTTTTAAAGAGGTTGGGGAGAAGGGATTACTACGACTGTAAAGGGTGAGGTGAGTGGATAAAAACGTTTTAAACGTAAATTCAATTTATTTAAGTATTTTAAATTTTTAGGAAAAGGTCAATACGATAAAAAATTAAGGAAAAAGGGGGTTTTTAAAGAGGTTGGGGAGAAGGGATTACTACGACTGTAAAGGGTGAGGTGAGTGGATAAAAACGTTTTAAACGTAAATTCAATTTATTTAAGTATTTTAAATTTTTAGGAAAAGGTCAATACGATAAAAAATTAAGGAAAAAGGGGGTTTTTAAAGAGGTTGGGGAGAAGGGATTACTACGACTGTAAAGGGTGAGGTGAGTGGATAAAAACGTTTTAAACGTAAATTCAATTTATTTAAGTATTTTAAATTTTTAGGAAAAGGTCAATACGATAAAAAATTAAGGAAAAAGGGGGTTTTTAAAGAGGTTGGGGAGAAGGGATTACTACGACTGTAAAGGGTGAGGTGAGTGGATAAAAACGTTTTAAACGTAAATTCAATTTATTTAAGTATTTTAAATTTTTAGGAAAAGGTCAATACGATAAAAAATTAAGGAAAAAGGGGGTTTTTAAAGAGGTTGGGGAGAAGGGATTACTACGACTGTAAAGGGTGAGGTGAGTGGATAAAAACGTTTTAAACGTAAATTCAATTTATTTAAGTATTTTAAATTTTTAGGAAAAGGTCAATACGATAAAAAATTAAGGAAAAAGGGGGTTTTTAAAGAGGTTGGGGAGAAGGGATTACTACGACTGTAAAGGGTGAGGTGAGTGGATAAAAACGTTTTAAACGTAAATTCAATTTATTTAAGTATTTTAAATTTTTAGGAAAAGGTCAATACGATAAAAAATTAAGGAAAAAGGGGGTTTTTAAAGAGGTTGGGGAGAAGGGATTACTACGACTGTAAAGGGTGAGGTGAGTGGATAAAAACGTTTTAAACGTAAATTCAATTTATTTAAGTATTTTAAATTTTTAGGAAAAGGTCAATACGATAAAAAATTAAGGAAAAAGGGGGTTTTTAAAGAGGTTGGGGAGAAGGGATTACTACGACTGTAAAGGGTGAGGTGAGTGGATAAAAACGTTTTAAACGTAAATTCAATTTATTTAAGTATTTTAAATTTTTAGGAAAAGGTCAATACGATAAAAAATTAAGGAAAAAGGGGGTTTTTAAAGAGGTTGGGGAGAAGGGATTACTACGACTGTAAAGGGTGAGGTGAGTGGATAAAAACGTTTTAAACGTAAATTCAATTTATTTAAGTATTTTAAATTTTTAGGAAAAGGTCAATAATAAAAAAATAAGGAAAAAGGGGGTTTTTAAAGAGGTTGGGGAGAAGGGATTACTACGACTGTAAAGGGTGAGGTGAGTGGATAAAAACGTTTTAAACGTAAATTCAATTTATTTAAGTATTTTAAATTTTTAGGAAAAGGTCAATACGATAAAAAATTAAGGAAAAAGGGGGTTTTTAAAGAGGTTGGGGAGAAGGGATTACTACGACTGTAAAGGGTGAGGTGAGTGGATAAAAACGTTTTAAACGTAAATTCAATTTATTTAAGTATTTTAAATTTTTAGGAAAAGGTCAATACGATAAAAAATTAAGGAAAAAGGGGGTTTTTAAAGAGGTTGGGGAGAAGGGATTACTACGACTGTAAAGGGTGAAGTGTGTAACAGGAATTCCTGTTGCTTTTGCTCTCGAGATTAGAAATTCTAAAATAAGAATGGGAATCGCCTCACAAAGGTGTGAGTGGCGACATCTGTCGTGATTCAAGGGAATCACGATAGATCGAGATCACGTAAGGGCCTGCATTTTCGGAAAGGAAATGCAGGAACGGGGTTTCGACCTGTGAACCCTGGCTTGCGAGGTGAAACAGAACCGGGATGCAGCAGCAAACTGCCAGGGCTGTGCATCCCTGGGGAAGTGGAACCCGTGAGAGTCCCTGTAGGACTGGTAGAAGTCCGGATGAGAGTTCCGGCGCTCCCAGGAAGTCGTGGGGTGTCCGTCAGGATACCCTCAGACGGGAGAGACAGCCTACACGGGATGATCCGCAAGACGGGATAACAGGGAAAGATCCTGGTATCGTGGAGTCGTGCGTGAGCCGTCGTAGCGACAACACCGCGAGGCGCTGGCCTGCGTGTGTTGGAGAAACGAGGCCGCCGACGTCCCGGCGGGGAAATCGAGGAAGTCCGTAGGGATCCCCGATTGTCCCGGCCGACGGTAGGAGTCCAGGAGGTGCGGAAGGCATCCTGGATCCAGGCCGAGGTATCGCAGGAGGAGTAACCAGTCCGTGAGGGGAGCGGGGACTGGTCGACTCGGCGTAGACCCGGCAGGGCCGTAGGGCCGAAGCGGGGCGCCAGGGTCGGCCAGGCGAGGCGACCCGAATCGGGACCGGGGAGTACTCTCCTGGATTACCGAACGTTCTCGCCCTTTTCCCCACACCCTAAATGGGTTGACGGGAAGAGGGGAGGTAAGTTCCAGGCCGGAGGAGGCTGGAACAGACTCCCGATACTCTGGTGACCGAACGGAGCCAGCCCTGAGGGGAGACTGAGTGGCCGGGATATGCCGCCCCGTCCCTCTGGCGAGCCCGGGAGGAGGTCCGAGCCATGTCTGGACTTCGGGAACACGGCAGGGTTCCCGAGGGCCAGAATGTTCTAGGAAGGGTTGCTGGTTACCCGACATAACCAGCTGGCGCCCTGAAGGACGATACCGAGGAGGGATAGGCCGAAGGTAACACCCCCTTCCCTGCATTCAGGCAGGAGGGCAGGGAAACCGGTTACAAATGGCGCCCAACGTTATCGGAAAACTAGGAATTTTCGGGAGAGAATTCTGAGGTGGTTGAGAACCTCGAGTTCCCACATAACAAAGTTGGCTATCGAGGATGTATTCAGTGGAATACAAACACCGGCTCACATGAGTGAGACGGAGATAACGATAGTTGGAAATACCACGAGGATATCGAAAGACAGTCAGAGGACGACGATTTCGAATTCAAAGGGAATTGTAAATAATTTCTTTAAATCCGAAAGTGACGTCAGCTAACTGTCGAAATTACGAGACGTTGCCGGATTAAAAACTCCGCTATCCTAAAGAGCGTGGAGCGTTAGGAGGAGGGGAGGATTTTCGAAAAAATTTGGCAGCGCCGTAATCAGAGCTACCGGTAGCCCAGCACGAGCGGGTCACACCCAGTTACACCTTCGTACTGGGAAGTACCACGTATAGTTAGCCAAAGTGAACATGAGTTCCAGTGAGGCAATAGTGCGAGGGGAGGCGGCAAAAGCCGCGAGTACGGTGGAAACCGCGATAGCGGAGGAAAGCCGAGCGATAGAGCCTGGGAGTCCGGCAGAGGATTTCGCCGAGATCCAGGTGGCGGGCGATTGCCCGCTAGACTCGGTAACACCGACGCTCTCGGAGCTGCCCATGGGAGGGGTTGAAAGACTCCTCTCAGGGGTGGAGGAGTGTGCGGGGAGGATGGAATCCTCTCCCGCGGTGGAGGCTGTCCCTCCGAGCGCGAGTGAAGGCTCGTGCTCGCGAGTGAAGGCCGGGGAGGACGTCCTTGTCAGGACGACTCCCACAGTGATCGAGGCGAGGGACCTGGACCCTGAAAAGGGCTCCCAGGTTCCGAAACCTCGCGCGGGTGAGTGTGCAGCGGTGGCGACCTGCATCGCTCCAGCGGCGGACCGGGGTTCCCCCGATACACCGTTGGAGGTCATGATGGAGGAGAAGTGCCGTGTGCAGACGCATCCACGCGATCTCGGGCCAGTCCTGGTGCCGCGCCCACCCACTGTGGATTTATTTTCCATAGTGGTGTCCGCGGCGATGCGGGACCCCACCATACTCCGCCGTGCTGCGGAGGAGGTGGGTAGAAGAATGGCCGCGGTAAAGCCGAAAAGCACGGGGAAGATCCGGAAGGCACCTAAAAAGGTGCCCAAGGAAAAGTCCCGTGCCGAGGCTCCAGCGGAGGTCAAGGCGCCGGATGTCCCGAAGCCGGAGGACAAGCGCACTTTTGCGCAGGTCCTGCGGACGGAGGGACAAAAGGAGCCGCGGGAGTTCAAGGGGAAAATTCCCCGGAAAACTCCCGCGCCTGCAAAGGAGGCTCCGGCCAAGCCGGCACCGCTGCCCGACCAACAGGCAGCGGTGAAAGGCGTTCGGCCAAAGCCACTCCAGCTGAGCAGGGCATGCTGGAATTGCCGGGGTGAAGGGCACCTCTTTTCGGAATGCCCCAGTCCGAGCAGAATATTCTGCAAGGGCTGTGGCAGACTGGGGAGGACCCTCCGGACATGCAGCTCCTGCGCGGAGGCATGGCGAGGTCGCGGGCCCTACTTGGCAGCGGCGGGCCGAAACGTGCCGCGGGATGAGCTGTACCGGCGAAAGTCGGTGCAGGGCAAACCCGGTGCGGTGACACCCGCACGGTTCCTAAAGTCAAACCGAAATTTCAGCAGAAATTTCGGGCCGATCCAGGCCGGGGAACCGGGAAGGGAGAGCAAAGGCGGCCCCCACGGGCCTGCTTTAACTGCAACGAACCAGGGCATCCCTGGAAGTTTTGCAGGAAACCTCCTACCCAGTTCTGCTACGATTGTGGCAAGAAGGAGGTCTGGACGGCAGACTGTGCGTGCCGATCAAAAAACGGCAAAAGGAGCTCGTAGAATCTCAAAGAGAGGACACGCAGCTCCCAAAGCCGGATGGGTTATTGCAAAATATAACCGCTCCGCAGGTGATCTCGAACCTTGAGGATAACATCGAACCTCAGACGTTATCGGAGAATCGTTCCTTGAAACCGTCTCAAAACAGACTTGAGAAGGAGAAAGGAACGAATTCAAAATCTGTAATACAGAAAGATATCGTTGATACTCGGAATGCGAAACCGATAGTTTCAGATCTCGCACCCTCCCGGGGATTACCCCTGGGTGACATAGAGGAGGCTGAATTCCTGAAGGCGAAAGTCTCAGGAGGACAGGCATTCTTCGTAGTCATCCGGGTCCGGGGACAGGAAATAAGAGCGTTGGTGGATTGTGGAGCCACCAGGACGTTCGTGGGAACAGTTGCGCTAGAGGTGTTAAAATCCCTCGGAATAGCGCCTGAAACCATTGCTCCCGTTGATGTTCAAGTTGGAGACGGACACATAAGAACCGTTACACAGGACGTGTGTGTTCCGATCGAACTTGAAGGAAAAACAATGACAATGTTCGCACTGTGTTTAGCGACATTGTCGTGTTCGTTCGTGTTGGGATTGGACTTCCTACGAATAGCACGAATCGTCATCGATTTCCCTGACGAGGAGTGGTATTACAAGGACGAGCCACGCAACACGTTCAAGTTCTCGCTAGCCGAAAAACGCAGCTTGATGGCCTTGTGCTGCGGGCTGCAAACGGCGGAAAATGCAGAAGCGAAGAGGCTCGAAGAAATTCTGGCCGAACTTCTTCCTGCCGTTACCGGAAAACCGGGCGTATCAAAATTACCCCCGGCGAGTATAAATACTCAAGGTCACGAGCCTATTCGTCAGAGAGCGTACAGGTACGCGGAGAAGATCCGTGATATTATGTGGCTTGAGGTGGATAGGATGCTTGAAGAAGATATTATCGAACCTTCAACGAGTGATTGGGCTAGCCCTGTG